>PVKN010017816.1:0-17137 GCA_004027915.1 Capromys pilorides
TAGAGGTTGAAAGACTAGTAATAGGCTGCTATGTACTGTGAAAACCTTTTAAAATGTAATTAAAAAATAACACATTTATTGTTTCATCTTGGGCGAAGATGGTTTTCAATTTAGATCTTGTTTGGCTTTAATAATAAACACTAAAAAGATTAGCTTTTGATGAGTGAATATCTAATATTTGATAGAACATGCTTTTAATGCTAAAATGTAGCTGTTATAGCCAATACCAAAGGTTTCATTTTGAACTTTGTATTAAAAATGGTATTAAAGGGCCAGCCTGATAGCTCGGGGGACTAATGCGCCTGCTTAGGCAGAGAGCAGTGGCCTGGGTTCAATCCATGGCCTGCTGCTTGCCGTGTTGAGACTGGCCACTGAGACTGGGCATGGTGGTGCACGCCTATAATCCCAGCACTTGGGAGGCTGAAAACAGGAGAATCACTACAAGTCCAATCTCTGTAGTGAGACCCTGTAGACTGTACTAAATACATTAAAAAAAAGTAATACTTCCATGATTTACAAATCAGGAAAAATAAAGGTGCTGGTCTTTTAAAACAATAGAGACACTAAAGTAGAGTGTTGGGAAAAAGTTATTCTTAAACTATGGAAAATACTAATTTTTAAAAAACTACTTAATTAACTCAAAAAGAGATCTTCAGCCTTATCCATAAGTTACTGAGTGCTTTTCAGGTCACTAGCATCAGCAGTCCTAAGGAGAACCTGGCTGCGTAGGTGGATGAGATAGGAGGAGCACTTGAGCCCCGGGGTTCAGGGCCAGCCTGGGCAACACAGCGAGGCGCTGTCTCACAACGAAACTCTGTAGAAGCAACAGTGACGTGTGATACTTATGTGAATTGGAAATAATTCCAGTGTCCTGTAGTGCATTCGAAAATAGTGAAAGTTGTCATTCATTTTAGCTATATTTTAACTTTTGTAATGATGTTTTAAAAATTGGCATCAGATTTATTGTATCATGTATTTATCAGTGTTTTATTATCAGAAATAGCAATGCATATTAAAACTATGCACAAAAGGAAAAATACTAATTTGACTTTGAATTTAATTATATTGTATGCTAGAGTAATAAACTTTGTGCTTGATTTTTCTGATTTTAACTTACATAGAAATTGAGAGAATTTGCATTGGTAAAGTTAAGAGGAATGAATACTTGCAAGGCTTTTTCTGCTGTCTGGTGTTTTGACTCATACCCTGAATACTTCCACTATGGCTTAGTGATAATGGTTTTCTGGGCTGTTACTATGAGTTTTAGATTTCACCAAAAATGAAAACACTGGTAGAAAAGAAAATATTTCCTCTAATTGTTCAACACAAAATATATGTGATTGCTATTTGTAGCTCTTTTGTTTTGTAACTGTTAGATTATATGACAGGAAAAATTGAAAGTGAACCGAATCTAACTGATTTTTATTTTTTAGCTTGACAGCTGGTCATTTCTGCAAACATTTAATTATACATTATATCCCATTACATTTCCAAGTGAGAATGCAGCGGAGTGGAAAAAGCTCTTTAAGCCATGTGCCTCCCAGAGATTATTCTTGCCAGTAAGTTTTTTTCCCCTCTGGGATATCATTTGTTCCCCTTTTGTTTTACTTTGAAGTTTACTTTTACGTAATGAGTTTCTGAAATGTTATATAGGTTTAGTTAAATAAACAAATGCACGTTGAAGTTTTCTGCCTTTCTTTGTTGGTGCTGAGACAAATGCCTGGCGTCCAGAGTTAAAGAAGGAAAGGCTTGCTTGGCTCTAAGGCAGGAGGGCCTGGCTGAGGGCAGCTGTTCACGGCGACAGAAGGCAGCAGAGGCGAGGAGAGGGTGGGAGGCGAGCCTCTTCCTGTTTCTTGTGCTGCGTGCCACCCCAGTCAGCGGACTGACGCAGCAGCCACCTGCCCTTAATCCCAGAGTCACATTACGAATTAGGTACACACTCTAGATCCAGCCACCTCCGAAGAACCATGTGACCACGAGAAGCTTTGGGGGACAACTAGGTACAAACCATAACATATATTGTTTTCTTTGGCTCTGAGGAAAAAAAAAATTCCCGTAGAGAAGGTGAAAGCTATAACAACTGCCTTGCTAAGAATACAAAACTTGGGGCCAGGCAGTAGCTTAGTGGCAGAGCTCTTGCTTGTAGGTGTGAGGCTCCAGGTGCAGTCCTCAGCCTTGTTTCTTGTAGTAAGTGTTAAGTGGATTAAAGCAACTCTAGCATATTGAGAATACAGTTGGCAAATCCAGGATGTCAGTTAGATTTAAGTTATAATTTTAATAGTCTGATTTGCCTGCCTAATATCTTCGATGCTGTGCTTAAATAATAATATTATTATTATTATTATTTTTGGTATTAAGAATCAAACTCAGGACCATGGGCTTACCAGGCAGGTGTTGTGCCACTGAGCTGTATCCCTAGCCCCCCAATTTTTGAACCTAGAATCTTTCTCAGTCTTCCTTTCCATTGTAAAAAGCACACAATGAAGGAATTGAGATTGAGAAGGAATCTCCCAATATTTTAGTTGTGTAGGTTTTAAAAATAAGTTCATGCTGAATTATTGGAGCGTCACATTGATTTCATTGGTGTGGAGTGCTTATCTCCTGCCAGTCATTTGTGCTGTGGCCTGGGAGTGTCAGTGTCACCTGGGTGTGTGAGGCAGGGCTGAGGGTCACATGGAGCGTCCTCGCTGATGGAAGAGAAGGCGCAGGACAAAGCAGTCCGTGGTGGAAGATCAGGAGGAAGTACAGGCTTTTCTTCGTCAGATTTTTCTCCTTTATTGACAAGACTGGTTGTTGGTGTTGTGATATCAAGTGTCAGATCGTTTAATGACAGGATCTGCTTCTGCTCCTTAGTGGAGTTGTGGTAAAGTAAGATGCGTGTTTGAAGCCTGTCAGATTGCTCTCATGTTCACTGTTACTTGAGCATCTTTTTTAAACCAGGTTTCAGTTGATACTTTAATTTTCCTAGTGATAAACCCTTTTTAAAATGTATTTTTAGTATAGGGACTACAGGGTCTCACTACAGATCAGACTCATAGTGTTCCTCCTGTTTTCAGTCTTCCAATCGCTGGGATTACAGTGCCACCACGCCCAGTCTCCATCATCGTATCAGTGTGCCTCTGGGGTGGGGATCGAGTCCCCGTCCCCGTTCCTGTCTAAGCAGGTGCTTTAGTGCACTGAGATATTTGACCAACCCAGTAAGCCTTTTTGCTGAGCTTCTCTTCCTTTAGATAGATGAAAAGAACCAAAATGAAGTATAGAAAAATGTGGGTGTGACTATGATAAATCTTGTATCTGACTTCTCATGGGGTTTGACTCCTGCAGGTGAAGCTTCGTGCACCATCTTTCTGTGTTGCTAGGAATAGAGGAGTCTCTAAATAGATGATGAATGATGGTACAGAAACACATTGTACTAGAAATAAGACAGACAGAAGTAATTGTCCCCTGGTAGTTGAGGTCTTTGGGAGCCAAGAACATCCCTATTCAGACCCTGCACCAGCCACCGGCTCTTTTCCTCACCCTGACGTTCCCTCTGCTGATGGTGAACTCTGAGAAGGTGATTTCTGTCTAGTAGCTGCTTATGGAGAGGATGGTGTAACTGTAGTTGAAAGTAGCAGAATGGGGACGAAGTACTTGCCCCTCATTCTTACCTGTAAAGGTCTAACTTAATCTCAGCATCGAATCTTGCTACAGACCGTGATAAGTGGCGAATTTAAATTGGTGAGACTCCGATTTGAAAGTTGTGAATAAGGCAGAATACAGACTGCCCTAGAAAACCTCTGGCATGTTGGAGCTCTTTTCTCTGCTAGGCAGATTTTATCTTCACCTTGTCAGTTGCATGGTGTGTGTTATTTATTAGCAGAAAATAAGCTTAGCAAAGACCATGCACTCGGGCGCTGGGCTGCAGGATTCCAGTTTGGTGCTAGCCACTTAACTGGCTGATACCAAAGTGGTACGTGTGTGTTGGTGTTACAGGCCAGGGGAAGAAGTTCAGAAGACCTTCATTTGTATTGATCCATTTCTGTATTTATCCAAGGAAATTGGAGTCTGAGATATAAATTCTCCAGAGGTTAGTGTTATTTTCCATTATGAAAAGCATTTCCTCCCTGATCTTTGAAGATAAAGTTTTTATTCCAGTGAGAGGTACTCAGTATTTTGTGTTTTTTCCTAGGTTTTCCTCTCTAAAAATTGATGTCATAATTAGGATAGTATGATGGATTTAGGACAGTTGTTATACTTTAGTTAATTAACAAGAAAGTTAATGTGAATTAGTTTATCTCTTTAGTATGTCCTCCATGAGTACCACTTCTTTTGTTAATAGAACTGTAGTTAATTCATCAAGTATCTCTTCTTGTAGTTAATCCTGAAAGAAGTTGATTCCCTGTTGTATGTCGACACGGATATCCTGTTTTTACGACCTGTTGATGATATTTGGTCTTTACTGAAGAAATTCAACTCCACACAAATTGCTGCCATGGCACCGGAACACGAGGAGCCGCGGATAGGATGGTACAATCGCTTTGCCAGACATCCGTATTACGGAAAAACTGGAGTGAACTCGGGAGTGATGCTGATGAACATGACGCGAATGAGAAGGAAGTATTTCAGGGTAAGTCACTGATACGGAGTTGCCTAGCTTGTAGTTTTATTAAAATCTAGACTAAACCAGTCAAAGTTTCTGTTTGTTGTATATTCATAATATTGTTTTGTAGAACATTTTAGAAAGCAAGACAGCGTCTGGGGAACTAGCTCAGTAGAGTGCTTGCCTGGCAAGCACAAGGGCCTTAGTTCAATCCCTGGTCCCAGAAAAAAAAAAAAAAAAAACAAGAAAACGAGAGGAAAACAGGGCTACATAATATTATACACAGTAAAATGACGTAATAATGCACTAAGTCGCGACCAGTGTCTCCCTGGGCTGTCGTGGGAGGAGCGTAGTCCTTCCTTTGTAGCTGCTCTTGGATCTAAAGTGTGTGTCTGAGTGCAGCTGAGCGTTGTGGTGTGGAGCATGAGCTCTGCAGCCTGGGGGGCGACACTGAGCCTGGCAGCTTAGTGGCTCAGTGATGTCGAGCAAGGCCTGACTTTCTCTTGGCTTTAGCTTTGTCATCCGTAAGATGAGTGGTAGCCATGGCAGCATTGCAGGGCTTCTGTGAGGATGGGGAGGTTTCAAGGAGCTGAGGCAGTGCCTGGCACATGCAAGTGGTGGCTGTCCGGTCGATGTACTGGAAGTTAAATGTTAAGAACGTCGCTCTGTGTTGCTGGTCTGGCTTGGAAGAGTCAGGCTTCAAATTCACTTGTACACAACTTCCGGTTTCATGCACATGAGTTGAAGGTGACGAGTTGCGTCTCGTAGTTTGTGGACTCTGAGGCCCAGCTAGTCTTAGGGGTCACTTTGCTGCCTAAGCACTGTAACACCAGCCACTTGGTTAGACTTGAGGTGCCCATTATCAACTGAAACATAGGAATAATAAACAGACCTGTCTAAATTAGGTTTAAAATGTTTAGCGTAGACCATGGTACATACCAGGCAGATTTGAAATGTTAGCTAAAAGCAGTGACTTCTGAGCAGATAGCCAGCCACTGTGGACTTCTCGCGACTGTTTATTCTTTTGTGTGTACTTAGGACTGGCATAGCTTTTAAAGGTATTATGATGCGAGTCCCTGTGTACGCTTGTGTGTGCACTTATTTGTTCTGTATGTTTTTGTGCCACCTGGCGGCAGGACATGGCAGTGATGGCCTGTCATGCGCTAGTCTTCTCATCCAGAGGCCTCCTGCTTCCTTGGTGTGCGAATGGGCCCTGCTCACAGCCCTGGAGACCACGGGCCAGTGTTCCAGGCTTCGAGGCCCGGGGTGTGGTGCCCGCCGCTCGTTTGTTGGCACAGCAGAGGTTAGTTTTTAGCCTTCCATTTCCTGAACCTTTCAAACTCTGCGCTGCAGTTCACCTTTTTCTCCCAAATGAGATGCGCTAGTGGGACTGGGGCTGGATGACCTCTGCTCTGGCCAGCGAGCACCTTTCCTCAGTTGCTCAGTCGTTGTGCTTTGGGTTTTGACATTTCAGTAACCGTGCAGTTTTGCCACGAAGCAAAACTGGCCTAGTCACGTGTTATTTTCTGATGGCTGGTATCACTTTGCTTGGTGATATTATACCAGAAGATGGTGCTCTAAGATTATGTGACTTCTCAGCAACTGCATTTGAAATGCATAGAATTATGAGCAGTGTGGCAAAGAACTGTACGGATAGTTTAATGTTGCTTGATTCTTACATTTAAAAATATAGCTGTATAATTTAATTGCATTATTATTGTTTACTTACATTTTCCTTATTTAAGTGCCCAGATGACCTCCTTTTATACTACTGTCTGCCTCCTGTTTTGTTTGTGGTATGCTTGAGCTGGCTGGACATGGCGATGGGTGGGTGTAAAACAGTCAGTAAACTTTCTCCTGACTTTTTGCTTCTCTTGCATTAAGGGCTTTCTGAAGGGAAAAACGAGGACGGCTTATGCCTTAATTCAGTAGGGGCAGCTGCTTGCACCCATTTTCTCTGTTATAGGCAGCCCTATCCTGGCACCATGAGAACACATTCAAATTTGCTTCACTTTACATGGTTATATTTATGATTATTGAGGTGGTTTTATACAGTTTATTGATTTGCAGTTTATCTTTTCATCTGGATTTGTTTTTCATGGAAGTTTTCCTGTCTGTGTCTTTAGCAAACAGTGCTTTGGTTTTTCCTATTAGTTCTACAGTTCTGGCACAGATCTTAAACTTACAACCCTTTCGCTGCACAACTTAATTATTTGTACTCACTTTGCAAGTTATTCTGTTCCGATCCATGAATGATATCCATGGTTCTTATTGTATGAAAACCCATAGGACTACTCACATAGGATGAAGGTTATCTTTTAAATTCTTTGTCGCTCATTTTCTACCATTCATGGCTATTGAATTTCAACCTCATATGTTAAAGTACCATTAAATAATTAAAATGGGAACAAGTCTACATTTTGTTCTTTGTATTTCTTAATGCTTGATAGGCAATGATGTCACTTCGGTTAAGCTATTTGTTGTTTGTGCTACAGTTTTGTAGTTCTGAGTCCTTACTAGGATATCGGTTCTCTTTTTTAAAAGAACTAATACAAGTTTTCTCACCCTTTCTGTTACATAAAAACCGTAGGTTGGGCTCCTGGAAATCCTTCGCTGTATGTTTCTGCGCCGTGTTCATTGCTTTGTAGCACGCTGTTGATCTCTCTTCCCGCTTGCTGAGGGCCGGCTTTGCCTCGTGCACAGCTCAGGGTCAGAACCCTTGGCCTGGAGCCTAGCATAGCAGTGCCGTCTCTAATTACCTGTGGGAGCAGTTAGACCGCTGTTTAGAAAGGAGGTCAGAAATGGACTATCGGAAAATACTGGGGAGGAGCAGCCTTTGTGTGAGGTGAGCATGTTGTCTGTATGCATCTGAAGGAGAGATGTGTGGAGAAGACTGGCACTGTGGTGTGGCTGTGAGCAGCGAGGGAGGAGGTAGCCTTTTCCAGGTGGAGGAGCTGATTCTGGGGAGTTGTTCAGCCTGGTTTCCATCAGTGTTGGCACAGAATGTGGACAGCATCTGTGAATTTTCTCTTTGGGTGTGGGATAGGCTGAAAACGAATGCAGCCATTTTCAAAGGCACAGTAATTCTAAAGTGAAGCTGATTGACCTTAATATAATACAGTGTGCGTTTTGGTAACAGACTTGATGAAGTTAGAACTATATGTATGTATGTATGTGTGTATATATATATATATATATAATATATATATATATTTTTGTTTGTTTGTTTGTTTGTTTTAAAAATTGCAAAACTTAGAGGTCTGGGAGGATAACTCTGTGGCACAAGTGTCTTCCTGGCAAGTGCAAGATTGTGAGTTTGAACCCAGGTCCCAAAAAAAAAAATTTGCAAAACTCATGCCGCCGAGATGGCTCAGTGGTCTAAAGCACCTGCTTAGGCAAGCTTAGGCAACTGCAGGGACCACGGTTCGATCCCCTGCACTACATGCTGCGCCAGCCTGACCTCCAGGGCAGGCTGGGCCAGCCATTATAAGAATTTAAAAATAAAAAAATAAATATAAAACTTGCAAAACTGTTTCTCCCGTCTGTGCATACTAAGAGAAAACAACCTGGAGTTAGAAAACACACTATGGCCCCGGGAAGGGAGTTGGAGAGAGAAAGTAAGGGAGAACAGAGGGAGGGAGTTTACAATACATGCGTGTATGGAGATGTCATAGTGAAAAGCATTTGTACAGTTAGTATATTGTTAATAATAAAAAATGTCTTAAAATTGTACAACAGAATTATGCTGTAGAAGCTTAATTCATTATTAAAGAAGTGTCTCAGTTACTTTTCTTTTGTTGCTGGGACAAAATACCCAACACTCAGAATTAAGGAAGGAAAGGCTTATTTACCTCACAGCTTGTGGAGGTTTCAGTCCATTCTTGGCTGGCTCCAAGGCAGCGTGGCACATGGCAGAGGGCAGCAGTTCGTGGTGGTGGAAAACAGCAAAGAGCAAAGGACAGAGCAGGGGCTGGGGCAGCTCGCAGGCCTCTCTCCCCTCCGGGCAGGTGTAACACACCCATAATTCCCCATGGGATCATGAGTTAATCACAGACCCCGGAAGCCACCCCATGACTGCATGAGGCCTTGGAGGGACACCTAGACACAAACCATAACAAGAGGTAATAAGTAAAAAGTAGTTCCCCCTAAGACATCTTTCCCCTGTTTTATGCTTTGGGCAGAGTGACATTGTGAACTTCGCTGTATACTGTATGGACCTCCGAAAAAGGTATTTTCAGACATTCAGACATATCTGCTAATGCTTCTGTATGATCCTTTTCTGCATCTTCAGTCTGCATGTTAAATGTAGTGAGTGTGCAGTTGATTTCTGTGTTGGCCCACATAATCACATTTTTAGTATGTATATGACAGTGTAGAGAATGGATGGTTGGATGTAATTTTATACCTCATATGGATGCATACATTCATGGCAAAAAAAGATACTCTGATTTCTATTTTCCTTATTATATTACCACTTCATGTTGCTGGTTGTGCTGGCCTACGCCTGTAATTCCAGCTCTTCGGAGGCTGAGGCAGAGAGATTGCTGTGAGTTTATAGGGCAACCTGGACTACACAGTGAGTTCAGGGTGGTCTTTCTCAGTAAAATAGACAAAAAAATTTCTTTTTGTGTAATTTTTTAAAATTAATTGATTAACTAATTAATTTATTTATTTAGGGGCTGGCTCAGTCTGCCCTGGGGATGGGGCTGGTGTAGCATGTGGTGCCTGGGATCGAACCGCAGTCCCTGCAGTTGTCTAAGCTTGCCTAAGCAGGTGCCTTAGACCACTGAACCATCTCGCCGGCCTCCCCCTTTTTTTTTTTTTTTTTAATTTTATGTATTTGTTTGCTTGTTGTGTTTGTTTGTTTCTTTATTTATTCATTTTGTGGCTGGCTCAGCCTGCCCTGGTGGTGGCGCTGGCGCAGCATGTGGTGCCGGGGATCGAACTGCAGTCCCCGCAGTTGCCTGAGCCCTCCTAAGCAGGCGCTTTAGACCACTGAACCATCTTGCCGGCCCCACGCCGGCCCCTTTTTGTGTAATTTATCACCATTTTCCTTTGTCCATATTTTTTGCTTATTTCTTGGTTGTTTTTCCATGTTTACTTGAACTTTTTAAAATTTTTAAAGTTTTTTTAAATTCATGTTTACATTACGTACAGTTACATTTATTGCGAGGTTTGGGTGCGTGATTGTATGTGCTTCTTCGTTTCTCATCGCTTTTCATTAGTTACAGGTACTCTGTGACATCATCATCAAACAATGTGCTTATTGAGTCTTGTCCAATATTTTTCTACTAGTCTTTTTTCTGTTAGGTTATAAAGGTTTATTTATTTAGGTGACTATTTTTCTGAAAAGGTTGCACAGGACCCTGTAATGTTATTTTTGACAGATTTTCTTTTAATATTTCTTTTAACACACATACCTAATCAAATACGGTTGATTTTTAATGATTTTTAATTATGAATGATTAGAACAGTGCCTTTAAAATACAGAGTTTTAGTATCTGGTCTTTAGTATCAGAGTTGGCGTTAAGCACAATACCTGCCACGTGGTGCATATTCCTTAGTACTTGTTATTTCTACTATGACTGCTATTACTCCCATCCTGATATTTTATAATTAAATGTTCAAACAGAACATGTGAAATTGAGAAATCAAGTTAAAAAATGCACAGTGCTAAAATTAAAACTAAAAACCAAAGTATTTTGCAAAAATTGGATCGGAGGAGATTGGCGACAAGGAGCCGAACAGTAGAAATCCGTCCGTGTGCCTCTGCATGTGGTGTGCAGCACCCCTGGGGTTTGGGGCTTGTCTCGGGCCCCACGGATCGCATCCCGTCAGGTGGGGTGTGGAGCTGTGGACACATGAGCTCAAAGACAGTGTCACCTGTGAGCTAGCATGATAAGAAATGAACATGATAAGATGGAAAACTTAGGACAGTCTGCTGTGGAGAAAAGTTAACTGCGTGTAGCCTCTCAGAATAATCTCACTCTACTATAATCTTAGAAGGCTCAGTTTCTAAATTTTTCTGGTTGAGAACTTTTATCTCATTCTCATCTTAAAATGAAGCTGTAGTAATTCAGTGGTACTTGGACTATTGCCGTTTTCTCGCTGTTTCCTTTATTGCCGATACCTGCAGCCTCTCATGTCTTCGCTGTCTCCCCCCTTCAACGGGGCCACCTTCTTCGCAGTTAGGATTGTAAATGTCACTGGGTGTCTTCACCAGAGGAGTTTGCATTCTCCCACGGCACCATGACAGTTGCTGAAGGAGAAGTAGGGAGCTGTCATGCTGCCACTGAAACCTGGTCTTTTGAAATCGTTTTTGTGTTTTTATCAACAGAATGACATGACGACAGCGCGGCTGCAGTGGGGTGATATCCTCATGCCATTGCTTAAGAAATACAAACTGAACATCACATGGGGTGATCAAGATCTGTTGAATATCATGTTTTTTCATAATCCAGGTAATCACTTTATATTTGTAAAAAGAAATTGCAGATAATACTTAGTCAAGAGGGGAGAAACGTATTTGTTTGATTTTGGCTTATGCTAATGGTTGCTGCCATTTACAATTGAGACAAACTAAAAGTTTTCATGAATTTTAATTTAGATGTAAAAGATATCTAAATCCCAAACATATCTTTCACTATTTTAAGTCTTATTTGCTAAGAGGTGCATTTTTAAACTAAAGGTTTTGTGATGTGAATCCTGTAGAATGAGGAATATTTGTTTCATTGTTTGATTTTTCTCTGTGTAGAAAGCCTTTTTGTTTTTCCGTGTCAATGGAACTACCGACCCGATCACTGCATATATGGAAGCAACTGCCAGGAAGCAGAAGAAGAAGGCATCTTTATTCTTCATGGGAACAGAGGCGTTTACCATGATGATAAGCAGCCGGCTTTCAGGGCTGTCTACGAAGCACTGAGAAATGTAAGGTTTGCCTTTTTTAAAACTTTGTGTGAGAAAATGCACAAGTGTATGAGAGCATTGTTTACCTCTAGTTGGCCCCCAAAGCCTCCTGCACTCACTCGAAGGTGGGGCTTCTGGGAGATGATTGGGTTATGGGGCATCAGCCAGTTCACTGCTAGGAGGTTGGATCTGGTCCAAGTGGGGTGGCTTGTGGCTTCCTTCATGGCTCCTCCCTTTGCTCGCTGCTTCCTGCCTGTCCTGTATGGGCTGCTTCTCTGCCGTCCTGCCCTGCCTTGGAGCCAGCTGACTGTGGACCGAAACCTCCGCATACTGCAAATCAAAACAACCCTCCCGTAAGCTGTGGACAGCAGGGGTTGTGGTCAGGGATGAAAAGCTGTGCAAAAATGGGGCATGGACTTCCCACAGATCTGTTGTGTAGGTGTGTCAGCTGTTAAACGCTTTGTTCCATTTGCTTTGTCATTGGCTCTATAGATTGTATTTTTCCACACTGTCTGCCAACAAGCATCCTTTTTTTTTTAACCCCTGAACGCTTCAGTGTGTTTTACTAAGCGTCAGAACCTTCTCCACCGCAGCACCATCTCTGAGCCCAGGAAATGTAGTGCTCCTGTGCTGTCTCACCCTGTGGTCTTACCCATGTGTGTTTTGTCTTTCACAGGGACGGGTTTGGAGAGTAGCAACTCTTTGCCCCCCTGTGGCCTGCTCTTTGCTCTTGTTTGGTGGATATTCCTTCACGGTCCGGCTCAGGATTGCACCCCTGATCCAAATACCTCATGTGGCGCTGTGCTCTTCTCTGGCTGTCAGAGCCGCAGTCACTTTGTCTCCCTGTGTTTTGCTGGTGATGTTGAGCCCAGAGGTGGGACTCTGGAAGGTGACTGGATTGCGAGGACGGTCGAGCTGATTTCTTGGTAGGGGTACGGTCTTGTTAAGAGGTGGATTGCCATGGCTGACGGAGACCTCCTCCTCCCTTAGCCTTGGGGGTGGCTCTTGCGTCAGTCCTGCTCTGGAGTTGCGTTGCTGTTCTCAGTCCTAGCTGTCCTTCACAGGCGCTGCTTGGCCCTCAGCAGCTGACTGCGAGCAGCATTGAGCCTGCCCTGGGCCTTCACTTAATTTGTACGGAATGAATTCCTTGGCCCTTTCCCTCCTGCCTCAGCGACTTATGTCATTCCCTTCTGGTTATTTTGGTGCTGAAGTTGTTGCAGGTTTCATCTCTTGAAGCATATTTCAGCCTGTTCTTGTGGCATTTTAAAGTGTCTCCATTTTTTAAAAGTTCCTTCTTATTTTCTGTACCCCCTGAGATATTTCAGGTTTATCTGACACTCCTGTCCTAGTTCAGAAATTAGCTGTCTTTCAGAGGAACGGTGTTCTTGTTTAGCAGTCCTTGGATGTGAGGCATGCTTACTACACCACGGTGTCTTTGCTTGTAGAAAGAGCCGGGAATGTAAATGCAGATGCAGGTTCCAGAAGTGTGTGTTCATCCTGCCATCCCTACTTCTAGCCCGTTTCCTCCAGGATCTCCCTTGCCTTCTCCACCTGTAGATTTTATCCAGTTCCACCATTAGAATCTTTTTCAAATGTATTTCATACAGGATCTTGCTATGCAGTGCTGCTCTGACTCCTAGTGATCTTCCTGTTTTCAGCCTCCCCAGTGCTGGGGTCACAGGCATGCGCCACCACGCCTGGTCTTGGTGGCCTGCTCAGCACACCTAGTGCGGGCTGGCGTAGCGTGTGATGCTGGGGATTGAATCCGCGTCCTTGAGCTTGCCTAGCCGTGCACTCTGTGCAGCCCCACACAATTAGAATCTTTGCAGCAGTTTCCTTGTTTGTTTAAACCTATAATGCATTTAAAATAATTTCAGAAATGCTTTGAAAAAACCAGCCTACTAAGAAGGGTTTAGGACTTGTTTCCAGTCATCCCTGGCCTGCTCCGTGTGGGTGTGTACTCAACTAGTGCTCAGAAGTTACCTTGGATTATTTTTTTCCTCTCTTAGTGGAACTTTTACTTATTTGAAAAATTGTTTTCTGTCCTTGATATGTTTTTAATAAGTAAAATAGTGATGTCCTTCAAAAAGTTGAAGCCATGTACTTGGAGGCTGAGGCGTGAGGGTCGCTGAGAGTTTGAGGCCCTCCTAAACTACCTGATGGGATGCTGAAAAAAAAAAAAATACTGGAAACCTGTAAGTGTTGACTTAGTTGTCACCCTTGTCCTGTCCGTCCCAGGGCAGCCACCCTCCAGGGTTCCCAGTGGGACTGCTTTCTGCTTTGTCCTTCCTGTGTAGGGTGATTACCTGCTGATGTGCTTGCTTGGTGTTTTCTTATACATACACATACATCGCACACTGCATGTAATTGTTTGTTCTCCTCTTTTTTTTTTTTTTTGTCTTTTTGAGACAGGGTCTCACTATACATTTCAGGCTGGCCTTGAGCTCACTTTTGTAGCCCAGGCCGGTCTCGAACCTACAACCGATCCTCCTGCCTCAGCCTCCCAAGTGCTGGGATTACAGACGTGCGCCACCGCATCAGGCTTCATTTTTTTTCCTATTTAAGCTATGAAAATAACAGCACCACTCTCTGGTGGGATGCTTGATAGTTTCCAGTATTTTTTTTTTTCAGTACCAGAGATTGATCTCAGGACCCTGCACTTGCCAGGCAAGTGCTTATTCTACTGAGCTATCTCCCCAACCCAGTTTCCAGTATTTTGAACTGTGAATAGTAGAGTATCACAAAGCCTTGCCCGTGTGCTTTGTGTTCTGGGCAGGTGAATCTCCAGGTGAAATCCCTTGAGGTCAGATTATTGTATCAAAGATGTTGCCCATTCTGCCAGTGTAGGGTTTGTTTGCATTCTTGCCAGCAGTTTAAGATGCAGCTTTGTTGCTATCTATCCTTATTAATAGAGAATGTATTATACAGCCCTTTTTTTTTTTTTTAGGGAAGGGTCTACAGGGTGTTCAGGGTCTCCCTACTAGAGCAGACTCATAGTAATCCACCTGTTGATAGCCTCCCAAGAGCTGGGATTACAGGCATTTGCCACCATGCTCAGTCTCAACTGCCTGTCAGTGTGCCCCAGGACACTGAGGATTGAACCCCCGGCCCCTGCGGGCGCTTCAATCTGCTAAACTATTTGGCCAGCCCTCAAAGAAAGCTTTTTTGTGTGTGTGTGGAGCTGGGGAAGCTTTTGAAATTCTGTCACTGTGTTGGAATGACAGATTTATATTAATTGCATTGAATTTGTATTTATCTTATTGTGAAGTTGACTTTTATGTTTTTGAGAACGTTTGTTGTAGTTGATTTTGAGGCAGAGTCTTGTTATTGTAGTTCACCTTGCCATTAATGTTTTGAGCTTGTTTATGCCAGATGGGCCTTGAACGCACAGTCCTCCCGCCTCAGCCTCCCAATTGCTAGAATTACAAGTGTGCATCACCATGCCCTCAAGAACCACGTATTTTAACATCTACTAATATTCCATTTGTAATTTCTGGATTTCCTGTTTTATTCTGTTGGTCTGTCCATTTGTTCATTGATACTGTTCTTTTGAATTATAGTGGCTGTGTTGTGTTTTATTTTTTAATATTTGAGACAAAGTCTCACTATGTGGGTTCAGGCTAGATTAGAACTCATTGTATATTCCACGCTGGCTTGAAATTGTGGCGATCCTCCCGCCCCGGTGCCCCAGTGCTGGGATTACAGATGTACTTTACCACTCCTGGCTGTGCTTTGCTTTAGTATCTGACAGGTCTGTTCCCTCTTTGTGCCTTGGCCTTTGTGATGTTTCCCTAGCTGTTGCATGTTCACTTTCCTGCACACTGACATAAAAAAAAACCACTGATGACAGTGTTGGGGCCGTGTTAGTGTCACAGCAGTCCAGGTGTTCTGGCATTTTATTGGCAGCTATGGTTTGCGTGTCATTTATGCCTGCCAGGCCCGTTATCTTAGTCACTTTCTTGTTGCTGGAACGAAATACCTCACACTCAGTTTAAAGGATACTTTATTTTGGCTCCAGTTGGGTGGCTTTCAGGCAGGAAGAAGAGGACAGAGGGGCCTGGTAGAGGGAAGGTTGCTCAGCCCGTGCCCACCAGGAAGCAGCGAGAAGGGAGAGTGGGAAGGGACTTTGCCCGGGCCTGCCTCAAGGGCCCTCCTGAGGGCGCTCCGAGAACCCCTCTGTGCCTGGTGTGCAGTGAGGACAGCCTCCCCTGTCTCCTCATCTTCCCAGCACAGGAGACTGGTGCGGGGCAGGTCCAGCAGATGCTGCCATTTAGTTGTCCGAGTGATAGTACTGAGGGGTGGGGCCGTCAGGGTCCATGGTGTCGGGGGCACCACCTTCATGAGGGAGTGTGGTGTCCAGAGAGGGCGTCGGTGGAACAAGCCTGGCTCCTCCCCTGGCCTCTGCTGGGTGCTTGGCCCTAGTGCCAGCCTGGCAGCTGCTGGTGCTGTGCTGTGAAGACCTTTAGAAGTTACCTACCGTGGCATTTTATTAATAAAGAACAGAAAGCAGACCTGACAGTGGTGTTGAAACAGCCTAATCAGAATGTCTTTCTGTTCATCTTCAGGCGTGCCTTGGCATTTCTTCTTACAGATTTTAAATGTGCCTTCCATTTATACTTATTATAGCATTTATATTGCTTTGTAAATAAGGTTTTCTCTTTCAAATGTTTGCTTTATAATGGTTTTGGGGAACATGTACGCTCTCTCTGCCATGCTGTCACCCCAAATACCTGGTGTCTTGTCTTCTTGTTCTTAATGCCTTGTAATTAAAGCAGATTGCAGAGACGGTTACATTGCCTACCCCTGAGGCACCTACAGGAACTCTAGGCACCTTAGGACCAAGACTCGGGACAGGTTCTATCTTTCAGCAACGAGCTGCTCCTCAGGCATCCTAGGGAGCAGAACTGTGGCCATTTCACTCGTGTACATGTGCTTTCTGTTCTGCTAGACTCTGCTTAATCTCAGTGCACATGGAAACAAAATACAAATATATGCAATGTGGGTTTGGCCTTAAGCGGAGGAGTCTCAGGAAGAGCTGGTGACCCCTGCTTGCCAAGTGCTCAGCTGTACTGGTGACTGCAGACCTCTGGTCTAGCAGAGCCTTACTGACACGTAAGAGTCAGAGCACTTGGCACTCACCCGTTGTGACAGAGACTTGGAGGTCGCTGAGACGTAGCAGTTCTGTTACAGAGCAGAAGGTGTTTGAATGGGCCCTGAGGAGTAAGAGTCTGCCTAGTGCGTTGGCCCCCTGGGCTGACATCCAGCTGCCTAGAGTACCGTCCAGGCTGCGGCAAGTCCCCGGCGAGCTCAGGAGCTGGGGTTGTTGAGTCTGACTGGAGCTGGTACTGTCCCTCTTGGCAGACGGCAGATTGGTAACAGCTCTACAGGCTGTGGTTTTTGTGGGTTATTTGCTAAGTTTCTTGTTCTCTAAACTTGCTAGATAAAGTTACTAAATAATCAACTTATGATATGACTACGAATGAATTATAAAATTTAGTGTTGATTTTAATTTTAATGTAGCAGGCTTGTGTGCCTTCAGAAATTAATATTATATTTTAATAATGTTTTATTATTGGGTTGTCAGAAGGTGATAAAAATGAAGAAAAGTACTTTTGGGGTTCTGAGACTTTGTAAGATAGAAAAGAAATG
>PVKN010017817.1:0-17140 GCA_004027915.1 Capromys pilorides
GGCACAGTTTGTAACACCTAAATCTTGGAAACAGCCCAAATATCCATTAACTGATGAATGGATAAAAATGTGGGGTTTTTTATACAAAGGAGTATTACTCTGCCATAAAGAAGCATAAACTTGAAGAGTCAGCCAAATAGCTCAGCAGATTAAAAAGCCTGCAAGCTGGCCCAAACCCGGGGGCACACTGCAATGCAAGTGAGACTGGGCGTGGTGTGCAACTGTACTCCCAGCTCTTGGGAGGCTGTAAACAGGCAGATCACTATGAGTCCAATCTATTTTTTTTTTTTTTTTGTAGAACCAGGGATCGAACTCAGGACCTTGCACTTGCCAGGCAGACACTTGTGCCCCTGAGCTATCTCCAGCCCCTATGAGTCCAGTCTAGTAGTGAAATCCTGAACACCAGTGGACCATTCCCTAAAATACATTTAAAAAAACCATAAGCTTGAAACATATCTAGCTAAATGGATGTACCTTGAGACCATATTCTTAAGTTAAATAAATTGGACTCACATGTGTAAATACTGCTTGATTTCTCTAGTGTGAGAGACTGAAACTGTAAATAAGGACCAGATCTGCTCTGGGACTATGAATTATGTCAGAAGAAAAAAAATAAAATAAAATGCGCAATTCTTAAAAATAAATAAAATAAAATGTATTTAAAGTCTGGGATTGTGTCTCCCAGTAAAACCTGGTTTGATCCTCATCATCACAAAAAATAAGCAAAAGAAAATAAAGTGTATTGGCTACATCTGACTGACCAACTCAGCCTAGCTGCTCGGTGCCGAACATCACTTGTTCCCCTCAGGAAAGAGAGGCTGTCTGGGGACTCTGGCTGCAGAGCAAAAGACCAGACAGGGAAAAGACCCACAGTCCAAACATGACACGTACTGAGTGCATCTGCTTTCACACCATTGTGAAGGTGAAAATTCATAAACAGAACCATCATAAGCCAGGGACTGTCTACATGGTGTGTGTGGGGGGGTGTGTGTGCGTGCGCGCGTGCGTGTGTATGCATGCATAGTTAGAGGTCTTGGGCCGGCAAGATGGCTCAGTGGCCTAAAACACCTGCTTAGGCAAGCTTAGGCAACCTCAGAGACCGCAGTTCGATCCCCGGCACCACATGCTGTGCCATCCCCACCTCCTGGGCAGGCTGAGCCGGCCATAGCATAAATTTAAAAAAAAAAAAAAGGATAGCTATAGTTAGAGGTCTCAGAGAGTAAACTCACAGCTCTCCCAGAAGGATTGGGTGCTTGTAATTTCTTTTTTGTGGTTTGATTTTGTTTTATGTTGAGGCAGGGTTTTGCTAGGTAGTTCACACTGGCCTTGAACTCATGGAGAGCCACCTCCCTCAGCCTTCCTAGCACTGGGATGATAGGCAGGCGCCACTATGCCTAGCATTCTTTGCTTTATGTGCTAATTTTTCTATAATAAACACATACTAAATGTATAACTTTAGGCCGGCGAGATAGTTCAGCGGTCTGAAGCACCTGCTTAGGCAACCACAGGGACCAGGATTTGGTCCCCGGCACCACATGCTGTGCCAGCTCCACCCCCAGGGCAGGCTGAGCCAGCCATAACATAAGTAAATAAATAAATATATAAATAAAAAGATTCCACCCTTTAAAAAAATAAATAAATGCATAACTTTTTCCCACAAGCATTAATTATCTTTTATCAATTATAAAACATAGCTTGCTAAATTTTTTTTTAACTAGCAGAAGGATTAATTATTTTTGCAGTGCTGGGGATGCAGTGAGTCCTGAGATTCACAAGTGGAGGCAATCATTCAACACTGAGATGGACTGGGTGCTACGGACCCACTACTGACAAGTGCAATGGAGCAGAACAGAGTCTAGAACCTTTCTCTGGTGCAGCTGGACTCCAGGCACACTGACTGCCCTTCACCCTGGCGGCTGGAAACTGCTCTAGGCTACCCTGCTGCTCCGAGCTACTACTGCAGATCCCGTACATAGCAGAATCACGGCCGGCTTATTTCACTTGGCACAACTTCCTCAAGGTTACCCATACTGTGACAGTTTTCAGGACTTTCTCCTTTTTTAAGGTAGATAATCTTGGTCTGTAGATTCAATTCAATATTATTCAGATTTCCTTAGTTTTTAACCAGAGTACGTTTCTGTCCAGAGACCTATCCAGGATACATGGTACATTTATCTGTGATGTCTCCTCAGGCTCCTTTTGGCTTTAACCGTTTGAGTCCCAGGGGGTATTGAAAAAACACTGTTGAAGAATCCCAAACAGCGCAACCGCGCTTTCTCTAAATGAGTACGAAAAGACCCAGACAGCTTTGTTTCTTTTACATCGATGAATCCCAATTGGGATTCAATGTACTATTTATATTAAAAGGAGCTGTGTGATGTACTTGCGTCAGTAAATCTGAGCGCGCGACTTCGACAATCGGTAACGCACCGTCAGTTGTCCACAATGTTCAAAATGTGCTGGGTTTTCTCGACAAAATCTCAGCAGTGAGATCGCACTGCTTGGGACTCAAACTGTTAAAATGATAAAAATATGTAGAAAACATAACTTTTTAACAAAACAGACCCCTACATTTGTTTTATTTTAGAACATAATTTTTTCCCATTTAACAACATATCCTGGGTATCCTTCTATGTTGATAAATTTACTCCTATGCTAAGTTTATTTTGGTTGATAATCATGTCTTTTTTGGAACACACTGTATGATGTAAAGTTATTTTTAATTTAAATTCTGGCACACTTTTTTTAGTTTAAATTTAGGGAAACACACACACACACACACACAAACTTGCTTGTGTAGACATGGACCCTGACTGGATACATTCACAAGGAACACAGAAGCTGTCTCTGAGCAGAGGCAGGAATGAGAGGGAGACTTGTTCTTCTCTATGTTCCCTCTATAAGCTAAAATTTTTAAATATTTGCATTATAAAATTAGAGCATTGTTATATCATCATTCTCTCTTCAGTGCTAGGGATGGAACTCAGGGCATTGCCCAGTATCTAGTGCATAAGGCATGTGACCTCCAGGAGGGACCAGACCTCACCATTGCTCTTCCCTCCCTCCTGAACCGCCTTCCCACACTTCCACCCAAAGGCCATCTGCTCCAGGGGCCACACTGCAAGGACTGGTTCACTTGCAAAGTGACTGTGGGCCTGGAGCCCTGCCTACCCTCTGCATCTCAGTGGAACACCTGGGAAGGGCAAGCAGGCAGGACCCGTTGAGAAAGGGGAGGAGGAATGAAGGAAGGGAGGGAGGCAGGAAGGCAGGCGGGAGAATCATTCCGGAACTCGTGCATGTTCCTGTCCTGCTCCAGAGGGCTCCATTTCTCCCTGTCCCAGGGAAGTAGAACTTTTCAAAGCTTTCAGTGCTGACTCACATGCTGCCACGGGTATGCTACCACCTTCATATTCCTCCTCAGATCCAGCCTCCCCTATCAAGAGGAAGTGGCACCTGCTGACAGGCCTCTGGGCCAGCACTTCCACTTCCTGTCACATTGCCTTCCCTCCTGCGATCAGGTTTGTCCCTGCTCATCACACTCAAGCCTTGGAGACAACAGCCAGAGTGTCTGGAGATTACTAAGGAGGCTGAGGCAGGAAGATTGCCGTAGGGTTAAGACCAGCCTGCTTACCTATACAGTGAAATTCTGTCAAAAAAAAAAAAAAGAACTCACCAAAAAACTCACAAATATATCTCTGGCTTCTAAACTATTTTTTTATTCTCCTGGGTAGTGTGAGAAAGGTAGTCTTTTCTGTCAAATGCTCTATTTAAGATAACTGTTTGGGGGCTGGGGTGATAGCTCCATGGCACAAGTGCCTGCCTGGCAAGTGCAAGTTCATGAGTTTGAACCCCAGTTCCACAAAAGAAAAAAAAAAGATAACTCTTTATACAAATCTGTTTTTATAAAATCCTGTTTTTTTCTAAAATGTACATGTATTCGTTTCACCGTTCCTTAGACATTCTAAGACAAAGAGCCATATACCAGTCTACCTGTCATAAATTTTTGTGTATAACAAAGAGATTTCTGAGTCACAGGATCTGTTCTGCCCAGCAACTACAACACCTTAAGAACTAGCCAATCAGGTTAGACTGTAAGGCTACATTCCCACCAAAGGAGCATGGCCTAGTGCATCAGGAAATAAAAGCCCAGCAGACTATCTGTGTGCAAGTTGGCTGGCTTTGATTAGTTTAAGCCACACACTCTTCTGCAGAAGTAAGATTTGCCTTGATGGGAAACCTTTCAAAAGCCTGGTCACTTTTGTCCTATTTGCAACGCCAGAAAATTTATGGCCAACAGTATCGATAAAGACTGAGGGCACCGTCTGTGCAGTCTAGCAAGGTTGCCCCTCCCAGCTACACCCCAGGGACCTGTAGCAGTCCCTTAGTGAAAAAAGGGTTCCCAACCCATGTTCAGGACACACCTTCAATCTTTGTTTTGAAGTGAGGATACTTGTTCAGGATCTCCACCTGCTTCCTCCAGTCAAATTCATTCCTCCAATAGGATAACACCTTCTTCAGGTAGTTGGAGTTGAAGCCATAGTGGAATCGGCTGCCCTCCAAAGATGGGGTCAAGCGGAACCGATCAATCCTCTGATGTAAGTCCTGCAGCAGAATCAGGGCCCAAGGAGAAAGGGCAAGCAGAGCACAGGAGAGTGTGGGCTCCACGACAGTGGCAGCTTGCAGATGCTTTGCCATGGCAGTGGTAAAGCAAAGCTCCCACATCAAGGCCACTGGCAAGGCAGATGTACTTTGTCTTGAACTTGTGAGACTCTTGTCTTCACCTCCTGGGTATCTGGGAGCACAGACGTGCCCCGACACACCTGGCCACATCACTACCCATTTCACAATCACTTTCCACTACTCATTATCACCCCAAGCATTGTCAAAACCTGCAACTTCTAGAGGCAGTAATCCTCAGTGCCCAGTCACCACCCGTAACAGTGGGAAGCAGGGCTTGTTTGCCGTGGGCTTAGTGCAGCTCCTGCTTTTCCTCAGAACTCTCACAGCCTTTTACCAGCACGTCTTACCTTTCACCGCTCATCTTCTCAACACTCAGCTCATTCACCATCCTGTCTCATCTACTGAACACCAAGCTATTGGAAGCGAGTTCCCTGCTTTATTCCAGCACACACTAGGTGCTCAAGGAGTACAGGATAAGGCTCGGCCAAATAGCTAGCGGATTAAAGCACCTGAAAGCAAGCTCGGGGGCCAGGAGTTCAATCCCTGGGCCTGCCGTGCTACACGCACCCCCCCCCCCCCCCCCCCCCCCCCCCCCCGAGGATAACTGAGTTGGCAACTGAGACTGGGTGTGGTGGCACTCACCTATAATCCCAGCTCTTGGGAGGCTGTAAACAGCAGGATCACTAGAAGTCCGATCTAGCGAGACCCTCAACACCCTGTTAACCCTTCCCTAAAATACAAACTCAAAAAGGAGTACAGGATAAGAAATGGACAGGGCTGTGCTAGTCCTGTCCACCTTGCTCCAGCTTCACCCTCCAGGGGGACCTCAAGTACTCAGGACTTCCCTATGTCCCTTCATGACTACAGCATCCAGGAGCTAGACCTGAGTTCAAATCCTCCTGTGTGTCAGCTTGATCTCTGGAGCAAACAGCTTAAGGCAACAGGATGGCTGCAGCCTAGACACAGCCAAAGCGCTGACACACAGCAGCTACCCAGCAGGCCTTTCCTGTCTCTCACTGTTGCCTGGACCACTGCTCTGGCTCAGGAAGCCCCTGCGTAGCACCTGCCTGTGCTTTACAAGGTCTTAGGGGCCAAATAAGGTACTGACAGCTGTTTTCTGAGACTTCCAATGCCTATACCTAGGCACCTCACAGCTTTGAGCTGGGCCTTGTGAGGGGAAAGTAGAAAGAGTGGGGGGCATAGAGAACTCCAACAGGGGCTGTTCACCCAGCTCCGTCCTACCAACCACAGCCTGGACAGGGGGGGAACCTTACACTGATCTCTTCCTCTGAAGTTTCCACCTTGAAAGGGTGGATGCTGTCATCCTCCCTGGCTGTGGGCTTCGCTCCTGGGCCCCACCAACCATCTTCAAGTGGCAAAGTCTCCTCCTTATCCCGGGAGACAAACCGGTAGATGAGGAAGCTCAGCACAGAGGCGAGGAGAATTTCCAGCCACATGACTCCTGTGGGATGAAAGAGAAACCATCAGCAAGAGAACTGATGCCTCAGCTGGGTGCAGACCCAGCTCCCCACAAGCTCCTCACAATGCCGGTCCCATCCAGTATCTTCGTCTAAAGAAACTGTTACTAGTGGGGTATGGTGGCGCATGCCTGTGATCCCAGCATTTGGCAGGCTGAGGCAGGAGAACTGCTGTGAGTGCTGTGAGTTCAAGGCTAACCTGGATGACAGAAAATTCAAGGCCAGCCTGGACTACACAGTAAGACTGTTTCAAAAAGAGAAAAGAAAAAGCCAGCGGTATAGCTCAGCAAACTAAGCACTTGCTTAGGGAAGCTCAAGGGCCAGGGTTCGATTCCTGGCCTTGCCTGCCGCGCCAGCACTGCTCTCAGGTGCACTGAGCTAGCGATGGAGTCCAGGCGCAGTGGAACATGCCTGTAATCCCAGTACTTGGGAGGCAGGAAATAGGAGGATCACTATGAGTCAGAGCTGCATAGTGAGACCCTGCAAAAAAAAGAAAGAAAAGAAAATAAAGAAAGAGGAAAGATGCCAGATTAAAAAATGGACTCATTTGTGTCAACCCTGCCAAAAAAAATTATAAAACTGGTAGATTATGAAAGCAGGATTCTTCCACATGATTAACTCATAGCAGCTATCACAAAAGACTGCCATGACCAGAACTGTCAGAGCCACTATGAGCTCCACACAGCATATCTTCAGAGATTTCTGCCTCACAACTCTGTTCAAACTTCAACTGGTATCAGGCTGGTCATGAATTACCCTGACCAAGGATTACCATTTGAAAATAATTGATGTAATCTTCTTTGCTTTTGTCTTTAAAAACTTTCCCACCAAGGAATGGTGGTGCATATCTATAATCCTAGTGCTCAGGAGGCTGAGGCAGGAGGATCACCACAAATTAGAGGCCAGCCTGGGCTACACAATGAGTTCAAAGCTAGCCTGCACTGCATACTGAAATCTTGTCTCAAAATAGAAATCCTTCTGTAGCTTGTATGCTCACAATTTGTTATGGCACAATAGAACAAGAGACAAAACCACCCAGGGCCCTAGTAAGCCACATAAACTGCTGTCACACTGGGCAGGAGTAGGGATGGTGCCGGGCCACACTTGGACTTTCTACTCCAGAGGCTCCTAGGGGCTCCTCTCCATAACCATGAGCCAGAATTAGCTTATCCCAGAGGGGCACGGGGAGGGATGGGGCAGGAGGCTGCCGTCTAGGAAAGGGATCTACAGAACACATGCACACTCGCCTTGGGGCATTAGACTCAGCTGTGAGGAAGCCCAACTTGGCTACACATTTTAACTACACACATTTAACAGCTTCACTGAAATATAACTCATACACAATTCACCTGTCACCAAGTACAAATCCACGCAAGCACAACCACAGCCAACTGAAGGATATGTTCACCACCTCCAAGACAAACTCACCTCCTGTCACTGCCTCTCCTCTGCTGCCCTTTGCCACCCTGGGCCTCAAGGAATGACTGATTGACCTGTGTTGCAACCAAATTGCTTACTGCATTTCCTAGAAACTCAGCTGTGCTCAAGCCCTCATCTCTCTGGTTCTGTGCCCTTTTTCTTAGCAAAGAAAGAAGAAAGTGATCTCTGAGGTCAATACCTAGCATTCTGGTCCGGCTCCCCTCCTCCATTGCCTCAGGGAAGCTCCTCCAGCACATCCAAATCTGGAGTCTCTGCATTAGGAAAGGGGAGCTTGCCCAAGGCAAGGCCAGACCTCACTGGAGGGGAGATCACAGTTGGCTAGGAGGGCCCAACATCAGCCTGACCATGATGGCTACCCAAAGCCTGAGGAGGTCCCTGCTAGGAAACCACTGTCAGTCCACAATTAGGCAGGATGAGTACTCAGGATCCTGCTGGGATGTGCACCGCCCTGGGCTTGACACTGCCACTTTAAAAGCTGCCCTTTAAAATAAGAACTGGTGGGTCGGCCAAGCAGCTCAACCAAGGTCCTGAGTTCAATCCCTGGTATTGCCAAAAAAAAAAAAGCTCAGCAGATTAAAGCACCTGCAAGCAGGTGCAGGAGCCAGGGGTTCCATCCCCTGGGCCTGCAGTGCAGGCCCCACCCCTGGGGCATGCTGAGATGGCAATTGAGACTGGGTATGGTGACACACACCCGTAATCTCAGCTCTTGGGAGGCTGTAAACAGGTGGATCACTATGAGTCTGACCTAGTAGTGAGATCCTGAACACGCTGTAGACCCTTCCCTGAAAAATACAGAGAGAAAAATAAAATAAAAATAAGAACTGAGGCCAGCAAGATAGCTCAGGAGACTAAGCACTTGCTTAGGCAAGCACAGGTACCAGGCTCAATCCAGGGCACCACATGCCATGCCAGCCCTGCCCCTGGCATGCTGAGCCAGCCACCAAGACCAGGCACGGTGGCACACGCCTATAATCCCAGTGGGGGGAGGCTGGAAACAGGGGAATCACTATGAGTCTGAGCTGCATAGTAAGATCCTGTACCAAATACATAAAAAGTAAATAAATAAAATAAAATAAGAACTGAGCACTGGGGGCTATTCCTGGGAAATGAGAGTTCATAAAGGACAGAAATGGAGGCACCCCAGATCCAGACACGACATTAGCATGCACACAAGACTTTCAGTACTGTGGGAAATAGTCTATAAAACTACCGTCCTTGGCCATCCTGGTTACTTTTCTTGCTGCTGAGAAAGAAGACCTAACACCCAAAGTTAAGGGAGCAAAGGTTCATTTAGCCCAGTTTGTAGAGGCTGCAGATCATAGCTGGCTCCAAGGTAGGGTGGCACAGCGAATAGGCATCACAGAGGAGAAATAGTTCATGGCAGAAGGAAGATAGCAAAGCAAGCAAGGGACAAGACAGACCTCTTTCTGTCCCTTACATTGTATCTAGCCTACTGGGATTAGGGTGGTGTCAAGCAATCAGTGGACTGACTTAGTAATCACTCACCCTTAATCCAATCATTGCACCATGAATCAATCACACGCTCTAGATTCGGCCACCTCTGAAAAATCCCTACCTATGACTGTGAAGCTTTGAGTCTACACCTAGACATAGCCATGACACTGGGAGAGGCCCTTCATCACCTCCTCTCCCTCACAAGACACACAAGCAAGTCCTCATGGGCTCAGACTCAGCTCCTTTCTAGTCACTCCCTGCCCAGAGTCTGGTCATCCCACATTGGAGAACCATGACGGCTTTCAAGCCAGGCAATCCAAGCCCAGTCTCAAAGCCACAAGGATTTCTCAGAACCTATCATAGCCAACTTCCTGGAAATCATTCCCTGAAAACCCACCAGCTAGTCCCCAGTGGTGGTTGCACTGTGAAGTTCACATAGAGCATGCAGATGGCACTGCAACAGACCTCAGTGGGGCAACACACCTCAGTGGGGAAGGTAGGGATTATATCCAACCTGACCACTGTGCCACCTCCCAGAACCCAGCTTCATGAATAGCACAAAGAAGCTGTCTACCAATATCTGTGCCAACTGCGTAGGCACTGGAAATACCAACTTTCATAATGCTATTTAGATAGACAAAAGCATGAAGTGACTAACCTTCCACCTGAAAGTCTAATCTGTCCTTCTCACCTGGTGCCAGCAGCAAACAGCCTTAGGCCCTCTTGGGAGCAGAGCCTCACTTTTCCTTTCAGGGCAGAATGTCTCTGCTTCCCTGACCCAGCTCGGTGTTCCCCTCTTTGGTTACCTCAGCAGGAAGCTCAGGTGCAGAGTCCGTAGGAAAGGCAGTGGCTACAGGCACGGCCGATCCACAGCTGCCCTTTTATAATGGCCTGGCCCGATGACTCAGCTGATCTGATGTGTGCCATGTGGTGATTTCTCTGGACTTCAAACAGCAAACTGAACCTGACCCCAGAGATATCATGATTATTGATTCACACCAGGGCCCTTCTGGACAAAAAAAGTTGAGGAGGAAGAATATAGCTCATCCAGTACTGCCCAGGACACTTCAGTAGTCTCCTGATGGGCAGACTAGTTATCAAAAGTCAACTGTCAGTTTTCAGAAACAAGTAGGTCAAGCCAGGCCTGGTAGTACAAGCCAGCACAATCTCAGCACTCAGAAGGCTGAGGCAGGGGTACTGCCATGACTTCAAAGGCAGCCTACCCTATGCAGTCAGTTCAGAGCTTATGTAGTCAGTCAACCTGAACTACACAGCAAGTCCCGGTCTCAAAAATGAAACAGAAAGCCAGCTTGATAGCTCAGCAGACTAAAGCACGTGCTTAGGCAAAGCACAGCAGCCAGGGTTCAATCCCTACCATCACCCTGCCGATTGAGAGTGGACATGGTGGTGCATGCGACTGGAATCCCAGCACTTGGGAGTGTGAAAACAGGAGAATCATTACCTAGTGAGACCTTGTAGACACTGTAGACCCTATCCTAAATACAGAAAACAACAACAAAGAAAAACACACACACACACACAAATAACTAATTCATAAATTTTAAGTTGTGGGTCATTCTGGGTAGTCTGACAAACTTTCCTGTTGTCCTGCCCCACACCACCTGGGATGTGGACTGTCCCTTGATCCTGTGCACCCACACTGTAAATGCTTTCTGCTGCTCTCTCAGGCTACAGAACCACTGTTAAGGCATCAAAGGCTTGTGTTCCAGTGGTCCTGAGGCAGATATAAGAAATAAAAAGGTGAAAAGGAGACAAGGACATGAAGATTTTAAAACTGTATATTTAAGAAAAACGACAGTTGTAAGACAAGCCTTTGCTCAGAAGAGCGGGATGTCAGTGGGACGTCTGGAACTTTCCTCATGGTAATGAGGCAAGAGCAGTAACCACCTGGTGTGGAAGCTGCAGCAGGTTTAAAAATGAGTGATGAGAAAGGCAAGAAAATGTTTGTACAGAAGTGTGCCCAGTGCCACACTGCTGAGAAGGGAGGCAAGCACAAGACTGGGCTGAATCTCCACGGTCTCTCTGGGCAGAAGACAGGTCAGGCTGTTGGATTCTCTTACACCGATGCCAACAAGAACAAAGGTATCACCCAGGGAGAGGATGCATTGATGGAGCATTTGGGGAATCCCAAGAAGTACATCCCTGGAACAAAAATGATCATTGCTGGCATCAAGAGGAAGGGAGAAAGGGCAGACTTTCTAGCTTACCTCAGAACGGCTCCAATGAGTAGCAGTCACTGCCTTAGTTATTACAGAACAGAAATGTCTCACGGCTTTTGTATGTGTACCATAATTTAATGGATCTCATACACCAGAATTCAGATCATGGGTGACTGACAGAATATTTTTGTTGGACAATCCTGATTTAAACAAAATTGGCTTATAGTCAAAAGAAAAAAAGATAAGCCTCCCCTCTTCCAGGATATTCACTCAAGAAGAAAAATCCCTACAGAGCCTTTTTATGTGATACATAAATGGATCACAGCATAAATTAGAGCTGTACTTTCCACCTGTAAGCTGATCTTCTCTGCAGCTCAGGAAGCAGCTGCGCTGGTGACAGCACATGCTGACTTCCGAGCCGCGGGCACTGCTCAGCTGGAGGCTGGCAGTGAGAACACACACCTGGGCCCCACTCCGGCTTCTCGTGTCTTTGATCACTCACTCCCACTCTGCTCTTGAGTGCGCCCTACATTTCTATCTCTAATCAACCTTTTCATGTTTCTTTTACTGATGCATCCTGAAATTTTTTTCTGAGATGACAGCTGGCCAGTGCACAAACTTATTTTAAAAGAATAGGATATTTCAGCCCCAGGGGCCTCATAGACCCAATCTGTTAATAGCCCCTAATTTTAAATACGACCCAAAGCACCGGAGGAGCAAAGCTAGCAGCCTCTTCACAGTGTGGTGTCACAAATGCTCAACTGTATCGTTATTGTGCCTCTCACTACGTGTAATTATAAACTAAACTTCATCACAGGCATGTCTACAAAAAAAAAAAAATGTAGTATGTATCAGACTAGAGACTGTCCCTGGCTGAAGGCACCCACCATGTGGAGGGGTGTCGTGGAGCACACCTTCCTTAGGGAAGGGCAGTTGTTATGAAGCTAAAGCGGAGGTCAAAGTAACATTCAGAGAGAAACTCAAAAACTATCTCTTGCACTGTAATTGAAATAATAAGAAGACCGTATCAGTACTTTGCTCAAGGACAAGTACTTGGCCTTGGAGCCACAGGGCTCAGATAACACTTACACAGCCTTTCATCTGTCCCCAGATTACAGCCCTTTGTGTAGCAGCAGGTGTTCAGCGCACACAGGAAAGGTGTTCCAGACTAGCCTGGGGCAGCAGCAGGACTGCAGATCCCCAGGGAGCCATAATCCAAGAACCCATGAACCCTGACTTGCCTTTTCACTGAGGTAAAGCAAAAAGCAGGCAGGCAAGGGCCTTAACCCAGATCATAGCACAGCTGTGAAGGAAAAATGCATTCCCCATCCAGCCCCATCTCAACCTCTCACACCCACTTCCAGCGAACCTTCACCAAAGCTCCCAGACTAGACCATCGGGCCAAGGGAAGGGACACCAATTAGAGGCATGTAAGATGCTGGAAAAAGGGCAGGGGCCCTCTTGTCCAATCAAAGTGGTGCCTGCATTATCCACACATCCCTGCCACACAATAGTCAGCCAGACTGGACTCTGGTGTGCCTGGCAGGAAGGGTGAGGTTAGACCCTGAGTGTATGGCCAGGTAGGAGGGGCAAATGGGTTGAGGCTCTGGAGAAGGCTGAGCCTGTCCACACAGAGCTGAGACCCAAGCTGCCCACTGTGCCCTCTGAGGATGGCCTGTGGGGAGGGGTGAGCACACGAACCACGGCCCTATGACTCCACCAGAAAAGGGAGATGCATCTACAGCTCCTGGGTGCCTTGCAAACCACCTCCTGCATACTCTGTAGGGCTTAGAAAAGGTACAGCAAAAGATAAAACTGGACAGGTGCACCAACTCCACTGTAGGGGGCACTGCCCAGGCCTGAGGTACTGTGAGCACTGCCTCCTGCAGCCAGCAAGGTATCCCTTGCCGGTAGCAAAGCCCTGCACATGGACTGCTCAGCCAGTGACTTCTTGTCCAGAAGCTAGTGCAGGTGACCAAAAGTCTGGTGGCAGGATGCTCTCCCATCCCCCAAGTCAGGCCAGCACATCTTATTATAATAAGAGGCTGCTCACCTGCTTCCCTCTTTGGGTGGTTGAAATCCCAGCTTCACCACTTACCAAAGAGGGGTGCTGGATCTATCCCCTCATTTGTAAAATCGGGAGTATACAGCTGACCTCATAGCCTGGGGCAGGTTCTCGCATACTGTGATGGCTCTTTTCCTCCTCCAACCCCGTTGCATGGTGCAGAACTCCCGTGTTGCAAGAGAGGCTCAGAGGAGGCCTTGCCCTACTTGACTGACTGTCTTACCGGTGGCACTGGGTCCCCTTGACATCTGTGCCAGAAACAGCCTGGAAGGGAGAGTATGGGCTGGGACACTGGTCTAGGACACCTGCTGTCCTCAAGCCTTGTCCAAGGCCAGGATATGCAAGGATGAAGGGGCCCACAGGGCTGCGTGCATCTGCTAGGGGCTAGGGTCTTCCCTCCTCTCGTCTGTCTCTCCTCAGAACTCTTGGTGTTAGAGGAGCACACACATCACTAAGCCTGCACCCTTCAAGGACCCTCCCTGGCCTCTACCTCCAAGTCTCTCCTCCACTTCCCTGCATCCCACAGATGAGCTGCTCTGCTCTGTCTCACACCAAAAACACGGAGCTAGGCAACCATGGCCTGCAAATCTCTGACACCTGAGCCCAAGGGCGCCCTTCCTCATTACATCAGTCTGCCTCAGGTAAGCTGTCACAGAACAGAAGATGACTAAAACAACTAGTGAAAATCCAGAAATAAAACAAAGAGAGTGCCTGCTACATTACACTGGCGCCTGAAACCAGAGTGAAATGGATCCTCCTCCAAAAGTTCTACGAATGTTTTATTTTCCTGCTGTCCCTAGCAGACAAAAGTTATGATTCAAAGGGCAGACAATACAAAAGGTAGTGTCTGGAGGTGTTCTCAACAAAATACACCTTGTACCTTAGATTTTATTGTTGTTTTTCTTGCTGTACAGAGTACCAAACCCAGGGCCTTCACACTGAGCTACACACTCAGCCCTTTTTTACTTTTGAATTTTTTTTTTTTTCTTTTTGTGGTACTGGGGTTCAAACTCATGACCTTGCACTTGCCAGGCAGGCACTTGTACCACAGAGCTATCTCCCCAGCCCCTTTTACTTTTGATTTTGAAACAGAGTCTCACTAAGCTGCCTAGCCAGGCTTAACTTGGATCTCCCTGTCTCAGACTCTCAAGAACGCTGGGATTATAATGTACCACCATACCTAACTTGGAAAAAAAATTTTTTTTTCTGGCCAAAAATGCACTATCTTCTCAAACACAAAATAGTTGTGCTTTTTTTTTAATATGAGAAGCCCAACAGCAGGAAATGCTCCCACGTAATTCTGTTGCATCAGGAGTCAAATGCCTTCACAACACCAGAGCGTCTCAGTTATTCAAATCACTGCCCAAGACAATTCCTGGTCTTTTTGAGACAGGGTCTCGCTATGCAGTTCAGGATGGCCTTGAGCATACTTTGTAGCCCAGGCTGGTCTTAAGCTCCTAAGGATCTTCCTGCCTCAGCCTACAGAGTGCTGGGACTATAGGCATGCGCCACCACAACCAGCCCAAGAAGATTCTTTTGCCTGAGAAGCCCCTGGACAAAAGTTTATCACAAACCTGTGAATACCTGAAGGTAAGCATGCAACAGGAAAGTAATACTGCTGCTCGGCATCTAAGCAGGGCCTGGCCGCCACTCTGCACAGCCTGCTGCCCGCCAGTCTCAGGCCTCTGCAGCCATCTCCTGCCAGTTTCCTTAGTGTCTCCAGGCCTCTTCCAGCCCATCCATATGTACTGTGGTCTGCGCCCCTAGGTCAGCTCCTTCAGGCCCCCTTGAGCCTCCAGAAACCTCAAGGTCCTGCTCCCATCCCACCACACAACCCTAAGCTCCACCTGAAGCCATCCTACCTCGCCCCAAGGGTCCAGGACCCCTGCCTGGTGTGTGGGTTCCACCCTGTTCCCAACACTGCACTCTGCAGCCAGGGATATTCTGGAAACACAGGCTTAACATCATCATGACATTGCCCTTGAATGTTCCCTGTGCCCTTAGAAGAATGCAAGCTGGCTAAGGAGACCACCAAGATAGTGATCTTCGGCCACTCCTCTGGCCTGGGCCCAGGCCCCAGTGCCACCACCCTCCTGCCTGCAGGCTCATTGTCAGCTCTCACTTTTCCCTGCTGACTTGATCCAGCTTCCCTTTTGACCTAGTGCCCTTTACCCACTGTCACTCTCGGTGATACAAAGATAGTCCCAGCGGCAGCAAGTCTGCTCCACTCTCTGCTGGGACCCCAGCCCTGGCATTTATTGGACACTCAGTAAATAATGAATGGATGACTTTGAAAATTTATCTGAATAACAGAATTTTTCAACAAGATGGTTGAATTGTCCTCCTTGACAAGTGACTAACTTCTTCAGCCTAGAGTGTAAGCTGAAGGCAGCAGTCTCCTGGGTGCGCTGAGGCGCTGCATTGAGAATATCAAGGGTTGGGACTACACAGGTGAGGCTTGAGTTTGAAGCAGAGTATCCAGGAGGGACTCCTCACTATCCAACCCAGGCCTAGACCAGGAAAATGCTTCTCGAAGTGCAGGAAAGCACAAGCTAATGGTGACTCAGCCCTTTCCTAACCTTGACCGTGTGCACTGCAGTTAGGTGTCCACATCTGTCTGGAACAGAGGCCAAGAGTAGACACAACCCTGACACAGTGGGGTGGGGAGTACACTGGCTGTCTCCCATAAGACCCTGCAGCATTTCCTCAGGTGACACAGGCTCTGTAGCAGTAGAACCTTGGGCTCCTTCTGGGGAACATCTGCCCCTTCGGGCTGAAACTACAGAGCAGAGGAAACGAGAAAACTGCAGCGTGACGCTGGCCATCAATTACCCTGGGCCCTCCCAGCCTCGTACCTCCTCAGGGAATGGCAGGGAATGGCTCCTGACAAAGGGAAGCAGATGGCTTCAAGCAACACCTTCCTGCTGCCCACTCTCGCCTACAGTGCAAGACCCCCAGGATGACAGCAGAGCCCTAGGCCCTGACTCAGGCAGTAGGCTGGGCCTGCAGAGTTGGGTCAGAAAGTAGTGTCCCTGCCCTTGTGGGGACTGTGGAGGACTCCGAGGTAGGCTTGAGGCCTTGCTTATTTCTGTGCATGACCTGGGACACAGCGTGGAGCAGCTCAGAACAGCCAAAAAGGAAAAGAAACAGACAAAACAAAGAGGTGCAAGAGGGTAAATCAGGGTAAAAACTCTTTTTTGGACAGAGGGACTGCGTGACAGGCACCTGTTGCAATCTCCCCAGCCCTGCCTACACCTGTGTCAAGGAAAACACACAATCATGCCAGGTCCTCCCCTTGCCAGCTGTAACCTCAGGACAGGCATTACTCCTCCAGGCCTCGACCCCCAACACTAACAGCTGTGGCCCCTTAGACGGGGCAGCCACTTCCACTGTATTTAAAGGCCACACAACTCCATCAGTCTCCATCCACTGAGGATACAAAGTCACCACAGTCCAGAAAAGTAAGGTTATACTTACTTTGGACTAATTAGGATTAATGCTGAGGAAGACACAAATCCAAGCAGTCGTGGGTGCCACTCAGAGATTTTATAAGATGGGGCTGTCCCTAGCTGCCACTTGTTGGCCAGGAGTGAGACCTGGTGGTAGAAGTCAGTTCTCCTGTGAGGAAGGGACTTGGGTACTCTCTGAGCACAGAAGGGCCCCGGAGGGCCGCAGCACACAAATGTGGGCAGGTCTGTGTCTAGATGAGCAGGTCAGTACCAGATGTGTCTAACGTCTTCCAGCTCCCTGATTCAGAGCTTATCCTTTCTTTCTTTCTTCCTTCCTTCCTTTCTTTCTTTCTTTCTTTCTTTTTTTTTTTTTTTTTTTTGTGGTGCCTAAGG
>PVKN010017818.1:0-17137 GCA_004027915.1 Capromys pilorides
GAGTAAAAAAGGAAAATGTTTATACTCTGTCATATAATTCCTAAGGGAGCACATAACAATCAATATGGTCATTAATGTGGAGACACAGGCCAAAAGGGGGTTTTAATGGATGAAAACAAGTTTGGAGTGATCACATATAAAAAGAAGCATCTCATGTAGCATATGACAAGTCCGAAAAGTTTGTCACTAGAAGTCTTCCTAGTGACTTTTCACCACAACATACTAAAGCAAGTCTTCATTAGGGACCCCACCCTCAGCTCTTACTCCATCGAGGAGCTCAGTCCAGAACTCTACAGGATTCTGCTATATACCAGAGACCTTCTTGGCTCTGAGCTGGAGTCTGGCTTTCTCTCAGTCCTGCTGACAGTTGGTTCTGGCTGTGGCTGTAAGGAGGCTCTAGGAATCAGATGGTCCTCTGTGCTGTGGCTCAGGGAAGCGCATCACCTCCAAGAGACTTAATCGCTGGCGACATTCAATTACTCCTGGGCACAAAGGGAGTGACCACGGGTGGAGTTGTCTCAGTGGTCACCCAGCTGTATGCACATAAAGAAAATGCAGTTGATGCCTAATGACATTTTGAATTAATTGCGTGGTAGTTCTAAAATCAAAGCCTTTCCCACTTTTGATAAGGTTGAATCATTATTCCTAGTACATGTTTAAACCATAAAATATTCTTGATGTTCAGCCTACAGGTTCTTTACAATTTTCCGTTATTCACATTTGCTTGTCACTTGAATATTGCTGTGGCCTTCCCTTGTGACTGTGGATTCTTTGTCCTTTAACTTCAATATGAAAGTTAAGTGATCCTCCCAACACTTGGAACTTGGAACTTGCAATCAGCTTTTCACCAACTAGCAGACCGAACCCCTGTGTTTCCTGCCTACCATGTACCTTTGATATCCAAGATGAACCTGTTTCCATTTTCCAGGGTCTTTCCCATGTGAAAAAGATGAATGGATTGTCCATCTTGAAGAATGACATTAGTGACTGTCTTGGTTATGTTTTCTTTTATTGCTGGAACACAACAAGCAAAGGCAAGAATTAAGCAAAGAAAGGTTTGACCCCACATTCAGCTGGTTCCAATGCAAGGCTGTGTGGCAAAAGGGCATCAGCTCAGGGCAGTGGAAGAAAGCAAAAGCAACAAAAGCGAAATGTGAGGCAGCAGTAGAGACTTCTTTTCCTCTCTTATATTGTATGTAGGCTACTCATCCTAGGGAGGGTATAGCACTTACACTCATAAACTCAACTCTAGACAATGAATCAATCACGAACTCTGGAAGCCCACACCCATGACTGCATGAGGTTTGGAGAGAACATGTAGGCAGAAGCCATGACATTTCCTGTGTCTCCAAAGAGAAGCATGTATAGCACCCAAAACTCACCTCTATATTCTTGTCTTGCAATATGTACAGGCCTATAAAAAAGTAATTAAGATTTTTGATTTAAAAAAAAAAGCTCAGGAATGAAATTGCATAGATCATTGGCTTTTGCACAAGTTTCTTTTTTATGTCTTTCAGATCCCGTCTCAGTTGGACAACAGTTCTTCCTGAGTGAGCCCATCTGAATCCCTTAGTACTGGATTTACCCAGGTGACTTGCACAGGATCACAGTATCCATGGCACATTTAGACCTGGGAGCTCCTGGCATAAGGCCTACTACACAGAGAACTAAACTCCTGAGTTTTTCTCTGTCTGCTGGGCACAGCAAGGAGCGATTGGAGTGCATTCAGGACCGGACTTATGTTCAGTGGAAGTATCCAGTAGAAAGAGCTCATGAAGGCTCCAACTCATGGATATTTAAAGCTTTGCATAAGACATAAGGATATTTAAACAAATAATGTAAATCGCAGTCTCAATAAGAAAGTGATAATATTCATAAATATGTTAACAAACTGTATTGATATATGTGTCAGTAAATTTTATTATTTTTTGCATCTTAATTTCTCAGTTATGATGTCACATCTCACATTCTAAACTGTCCAACTATACCTTTTTTCTTTTTGCTTTTAACCAAAAACTAAGAATTCTCTCCCTCTCTCTCCCTCTTTCTCTCTCTCTCTCTCACTGTCTCTCTCTCTCTTTCTTTCTCTCTCTCTCACACACACACACAAATACTGAACTAAATAAAATGAAATTATATGGTAAAAAGTTATCAAAGCATATTGAAGTTATTTTCAGAGACAATCTTCTGTGTACATTCATTAAGAAATGGCTACATTCATTGACTATTTAAGTGAGTAAAATTTAAAAACCTACTAAAAAAAACCCTGACCTTTCTGTATTTCTTGACTTAAAAAAATCCAGTACTTGATGGAGAAATATGTATTGCCTTGCACATTGGCAGCCGAAGACCACTGTTATAAATGACAGTTTTTGTTGTATTTCTAGGACAGATTTCTATCACCAATATGATCCTATTCCTTACATAATATCTCAGTGATGGCCCCCTTTGGTCAGACAGAATATTGGGTGTAGATGTTGGAAAAACTTTTGGAAAAAAAAAACACTTTTTAAAATTTATTTTCTATGAATCAGAAATCATTAGTAGGAATTAAAACACAGAAAGCAAAACTCACACCAAATATTTCACCCATCTCTAAATAAAAGCCTTTACTAAGGCTTCATGATCCTACTGGAGGCAGCTCAGGAATAGTGACCTGGAAAGTTCTCTGCTCATAATCAATTTCAACCACAGTGATACCATCTTGTCCAGTCTAGAGAAACAGTGTTCCTGCCACTGATGTAGCTTCCTTGCTCTCTGGGATCAGGACCAGTGAGAGACCTTACAGGAATTGCACCTGGGCAGATGAGAAGAGAAGAGTGTTCCTGCACCACCTCAGAGAGAAGACTCCAGAGTTAGTGCTTTCCCTAAAAGGCAACAGGGAGACAAGAAGAAGGCATCGCTGAAGGTAGATTTTAGGAGACAAAAGAAACAACGTGCTCTTGGTAGAGTTGACCACAGACAGTGTATATGATTGACCTGAAGCAGCCAAGTGCATGCAGAGATGCAGCCAAGAAATTAGCTACAGCCCTTGGGGTGTGTTTCTAATGCTTACAGGGGACCAAATAGTTAGGGCTAAGTAATCCTCTCTAATGCAGGCTCCAAAGCCTTCACAGGCAAGTCATTTCTAAGTTGTGTTTTCCTACTTTCTCCCTAGATGGTTTAAGAAGGAAGAACTGTAGGAAGGCTTCTAAAGTCTCTTAGGCCCTAAAGCTAATCTTATGTGATCAAGGACCAAGCTGAATTAATTCTAAATAAATTGCATCTTTCTTTGGTTTCAATAATTGTTAGACAAACTTTTTAGACTTGTAACCACTTTTTTTTTTCATTTTTGAAGAACCTGTGAATGATTTGAATACTGGAAACTGACCAAATTAATCAAAAAATGTACTACTTTTCTAGACCAAGAATTTATCCATGGATTTCTTGGAAGTAAACTTTTGTAAAAGTAGTGAATCTTGTCGATACTTACGTTTGTGAGAAGTAAACACTCATGAAAGGGATTGCACTGGCAACAAACTCACGAGGAGAAATAAGGACTTGAAGCAAAAGCATCCCATTAAAGCATGATCAGTGTATTTTCTTTCTTCTCTAGGATAAAGCTTACTTCCAGTTCAAAATCACAACTCTCTGATCAAGGAATGTCTGCTGTCTGCAGCACCTGAGGGTTCTGCTGGACTGACTCTCTCAGACTAGGTGTACCAGATCAGACAGGACCAGTCCTGGCTTGACCAATGCTTATCTAAGGCTTAATTAAAACATCACTCTCCTGTAAACCTTTGTTGTCATTTTCTCAGAAAGTACTGGCTCCATCACTGCAGACACAGAGGAGTCCATCAAAGCCCAAAAAATCTTGCACCTTCTTAAAAATGAAAGGAAACAGTATCACTTACTATATTGGTTGTTGTGCTTTAGATTTTCAACCTTAGTCTACCAAAATTCTGTTCAGTTTATGCAAGATATCTAACAGTTGTCGCATCTTCTCTCTTCCTCACCTAAAAGTGTATTTCCGGGGACCTGATCTTGATTCTGGTAATGCACCCAGAAAGTCACAGGTCAGTGAAAATCCCCACACCCCATATTATGTTTTTAACATTCCTTGATCTTTAAAACTAAAAATTGCCTCAAGTCTAAGCGTGTCTGACTCAGGAATGTTCAAGGTCTGAAGAGGAGAGGTGAGATCGATGTGGTTGTTTGATGTGGGGAGATAACTATGCATCAGAGCACTGACACAAATCCAGAGGCCAGTTCTCTGAGAGTACATAGATGATGACATTAGAGATTTGTGCCCTGACAGAAAATGACTAAGACTAGCATAGGACAGTCTGCTTAGAATCTCAGAGATTATTTTCATCAAAAATTACTAAAACATTATCTCTTGCTCAGAACAAAACAAAGCCAGAGACAAACAAAAAACTAAAAATCAAACAAAAATAATTTATACTTACTTTCTGTGATCCAGAAAATGTAATTTCTTCACTAAGAAATATATTTATGGAAAATAGTTTTACATTTAATAAAATGATAAAAAAAAAAGTATGTGTCTATATTTTCTCTGTTGTTGAAGACTCACAATGATTATTTTCAAAGAATTCAGTTCTTTTGGAGGAAAATATGGGACTTTGGTGTTATCACCTTGAGCCAGGAGTTCCCTCTTCACACTCAACTTTTTCACCATCTCCTGAAAACCCAGCTTTAATTAAAGTAAGGTTCTATTGGATGATCTGGGCTTCTTCCAGTAGTGAGTTCTTAAATCTCACTTCTGATTTAACTTTGCCCACTGAGGTCTGCACTTACAGGACCACTGCAGTTTTGCTGGCAGGGCCTCCAGGATTCCCCTAGTATCTCTTGAACCTGAGGTAGTTTCCTTTCATAATCTACTCAAATCACAAATTTTTAAGAAATGGCTTTTCTTCTGGTGAGCGTCTCTTCTCTCTCTCTTGTTACAGTTACATGTGACAAAGAGAGCAGAGCTTTGAGTTTCTTCTCAATTTAGATAAAGTTAAACCACTTAAACACATTGGATAAAACCTTTATGTGCTCCATAGCAGTCTGAACAAGTCTCTTAAAATAGGATGTCAGAGGATAAAGCCAGTGTTTTTGTGAAACTGGCTTTCTTGTTTGAAAGACTGAAGAGATGTGCATAGCAGCTCTCAGTTGCATGTATTTTCAGAGAACCCAACCTGGCTGAAAGTACTCATTAAAGGTTTTCGCTTCTTCAGTCCATTGAGATTTTGGCATCATTCATGTTGTGTATTTCATCCTAAATATTTGTTTTGGTAAATTGTGGCTAGTGAGTGAATGCATCCACACAGAAAAACCACTGTGGCTTTAGTCATTCTTTCCAGAGGTTTTGTTGCAAGGAAAACAGAAACTGACAAAACATATGCTTGAAGTAAAGAATAGGGGAGAAACCTATGCATACCTGTACTGACCCTTGAAAATATAAAGTTTGATGAAGTGAAAAATTCATTTACATGAGAAATAATGTTCTCCAAAGAGTTCACGTACTCCTTCGTTGCCAATGCTTAGCAAGTCTACAGTATTAGTCTGCTTCTTGTGACTGGCATGAAATACCTGCGACAAGAAATGTTTGCCAAAAACGAGGTTTACTCAGTCACATTTCTGGAGGGCTTTGCTGTGGTGAGGACCTGGTGGGAAGGACTGTGTGAGAGAGGAAGGAATCACAGCGCTGAACGGGGAGCCAGGAAAGGTCCTCGATCAGGCGCGCTCAGCCACAACTTGTTTCACGGCATCTCGCGGGTCCATGGCAGCTTCTGCAACTCTTCCAAAGGCAGCTCTTCTGCTTTGCTGAGCACAACCTTTCCCTGGCCAAGCTCTCAACACATGAAGCTGTGGAGATGCATGTCAAGCAGCATGAAGATCATAACACCCAATTTTATGACGAAACAGCACGGAGAACACTGAGGAGAGCTGCGTGGGTGCAAAGAGCTGTACGCAGCAGCAAATCCCATGACAAAATCCATCCAAGGGAGCCAGCCCTGCATAGCTGACATAGCCAGGCCTCAAGGATGTTTTAGCCTAAGCATAGAAAAAGTGTCTGGAAGGGTGCAGATACTCAATCCGTGGTAACATTGTTTAGTATTGTGCTGAAAGTTCTCTTCCAAAACAATTCAGTGGAGTACCCAACAAAACGTTTTCTTGTAGACATTTAACATTAAATGATTTTGCGTGGAATATTAAGTTTCAGTGATCTGAAAAGTTCACTTATGCTGTAAATGACATTCTCTAGAGCTTTCAATAAATGATGTGTGAATCTATGAAATTGTGTTCTTATAGAATTTATGTTTGCACAATATAAGTTCTGAAATATACATATGTATATTAATATAAACTTAATATCTCATTCAAAGGTATACCAATTTAATAACTGTTATGAATTCAAAGTATTGGCAGATTATATGACTTTTCTCCAATATATATATATATATATATATATATATATATATATATAATTATAAAGTAGAAAAGATAAAAACAGTTATAATCAGTGCGCTATGTGTCCTACCCTGCATGTAAGCATACAGAAAGATGAAGAGAAACATCAGTTTTATTTTATTAATTTAATGTATTTAGTACATGGTCTATAGGATCTAACTACGCAGATCAGACTCCTAGTGATCATACTGTTTTCAGCCTACCAAGTAGTGGGATTATGTTTTTTTTCTTTTTTGGCAGTATCAGGGATCAAACTCAAGACCTTGCACTTGCCAGGCAAGCACTTACTCGACTGAGCTATCTCCCAGGCCCCACGCTGGGATTATAGGTATGTGCCACCATGCCCAGTCTCAATCAACATCTCAGTGTGCCCCAGGGGCTGGGCTGGCACAGCACACTGGAGATTGAAACACTAATCTTAGACTTAAATCTTTTTCTCTATTTTATAATATTAAGTTACAACATTTTACTGTAACATACTTGTAAAATTTGCAAAATATTACATTGTAGTAAATGAGAGTGATGAAGTAGAAATTTGCACATCTCTAAAATAATTTTATTACCTGCTTTGAGCTGATCTTGATGATAATAGGAAATGTAGAATTTTCATTTTCCTTATATGAGAATGTGTATATGTACATACATGCATAGATATTCATTTATTTCATGGACATATGCACATACGTACAAACACACACACACACACACACACACACACACACACACACGCACACAGATATCACACGACACCAAGAAAGATTTAAGAGACAAAAAGCACCAAAGTAAGACTCTGCAAGAATTCCAGGGCTATGATTGCAAATATAACACTCAAAGTGCTTTAGAAGAACTGTTTCTGCCACATCTCCCCCATCCACTGAACTTCAGGTGACCTTGGAGGTACTCTTTTTTTTTTTTTTTTGTCTACTTGTTAATTATTGACCTTGCAAAGAATATGCTGAATAGGGTGCACAGCACAAGATTGCTACCAAGCATCAAGAGGAGAAGTGAAAAATCTGACCCCTTCAATAAATCCAACCTTTGACTTTTTAACAGATCTAAGCCCAAAATGCTTCTTCTTAAAATTCTCAAATCTGAGAGGTGTTTTGTTCTGTTTTGTTTCTTGATAAATATAGACATCTGGAGAAAATTCAGCAAGGTCAGATTCTTTTGTGCAGGGCAGCACACAGCTCTGGTTAAGTGCTTTTCTCCTAGGAGCTGGTATTCAGGACAGGGATGCCCAGGTTGCTTCTGGCTGCTCCCGCAACCCCTGGAAGTGCGGGCAGGGCTAAGGCAGGATAAGAAGATGGCACAGAAGGTCATGGGGTGGGAGAAACAAAGTAACTCCACATAATCACAGTCAACTTGAGGGTGATGGAAAAATACCAAATAACTGAAAAATAAACTTGCAAAACCAACCAGAGTGAGAATAATAAGAGTGTAAGATATAAAGTTAATAGTGAAGTTAATTTCTTGGTGATACATAATAATTGAAAATGGTAAGTGAAACAAAAAAGTAAAGATTAAAATTTAAAAATATTTGTAAAATGATTACACTAATAATCATGTGTAACAAAACAATGCAAATATGTTAACTACTTTGGGAAAATCTACCAAAAGAGGTAGAAGAGATAGTCTGTTGAGATGGCTCAGGCGGCGGTCTAAAGCACCTGCTTACAAAAGCTTAGACCTCTGCAGGGACCGCAGTTCAATCCCCGGCAGTACATGTTGGGCCAGTTCCACCCATGCTGGCCATAAGAAAAAAGAGGTACAAGATGTAAACAAACAACTGAAAAGAAGGAAGGCAAGTGTCTAAATAAGGGGATGCATATTCCACTCCACGGAGTTCAAAGACTAGTCTTTTGTTTTGTTTTATTACGGCCAGCTCAGCCTGCCCTGGGGGTGGGGTTGGCACAGCATGTGGTGCTGGGGATCAAACTGCAGCCCCTGTGGCTGCCTAAGCTTGTCTAAGCAGACGCTTTAGACAGCTGAGCCATCTTGTCGGCCCTCAAAGAGTAATTGTTAATAAATCAGTTTTTGCCAATTTGATCTGCAGGTTCAATGTCTGTCTGGCCAGAATCACCTCAAAGTACTTTAAGGATATTTCACAATTAATTCTACAGCTGTTAGGGAAAAGCAAAAGATGCCCAATACCTAATGCTAAATGAGAACACAGCTGGAAGACCTGCATGACCTGTTCTCAAGCCATGTTACGATGTTGCATCCTCAGTGCAACCCGGCGTGGATTAAAGGCAAAATGAAAAGGACACACAGATCGATGGAACGGAGTAGGAAGCCCCAAAACTGAACTACACAAATATGGTCATTTATCTTGGGCAAAGGAGCAATGGCAGTTGAATGGAGAAAGAGTAAAACTTCAATACATTGGGTGGTCAAAACCAAATACAGAAAAATAAACATCATCTAGACACAGATCTACACTTCTTACAAAACTTGACTCACAAGGAGTTGTAGGCTTTGATGCGAGACACAACACCACAGAACATCTGGAGGAAAACATAGGATGAAAACCAACATAGCTTTTAGCTGATGGCAATTTTTAGATACAAATGTACAGGCATGATCCATGAAAGAAAATCAATTAAATTAAAATTTATTAAGATAAAAATAATTTTAATTTTTGCTCTAAGAAATGTACTATGAAGAGAATAGAACTGCAGCACACAGACTGAGATAAAATATTTGTGAAACATATTATAAAGAATAATATCCAGGCAGGCTCATCAGGCATGGACCTGTAATCCTAGCACTCTAAAAGGCTGAATAGAGAGGATTACAAATTCAAGTCTAGCCTAGGAAACTCAAAACTTTATGTCGAAATAAAATAAACACAAAAGGGCTGTTGATGCATCTCAATGGGTATCCCTGGTTTTAGTCTTCACTAGGATAAATAAATTGCAATGATTAAGAAATATATAAGAAAGAAATACATATGTGTATACATAGGATAGCTTGAATGATAATTGTACTGCTGATTTCTGCTGGTCTACTGAAAGGAGAAATTAATGCTTAAATGTTTTTCCTCTCCTTCCTTTTTAATTTTTTTATAGTTTTTTTTTTACTGATTTTGCATGCTTATATTTGGTAATCTGAAGAACTAATTTGAAGACCACGATGTGCAATATGACAGCCATTGTTGATTTTTCATCATTGTATTTAGTGAAATTCCAAACTGGTTTTTTTGGTTTTGTGTTTTTTTTGTTTTTTTGTTTTTTGCTTTTTTTGGTCTTTTTGAGACAGGGTCTCACTATATAGTTCAGGCTGGCTTTGAAATCACTTTTGTAGCCCAGGCTGTCTCCAACTTGCACTGATCCTCCTGGCTCAGCCTCCCAAGTGCTGGAATTACAAGCGTGCACCACCACACCCAGCTCCATACTGTTTCTAATGCGATTATTTTTACTATTTTTTATTTTCTTTCAAGAACAAAAAGAAGAGGAAGCTGGGGAGCTATCTTCGCAGTCTAAGCACTTACTTGGCAAGTGCAAGGACCAGAGTTTGATTGCTGGTATTGCATCCTTGCTGGCCACCAATACTGGGAGTGGTGGTGCACACCTGTAATCCCAATGCTGGCAAGGCTGAGACAGGAAGATCACTATGAGTCCGAGCTGTGTAGTAAGACCCTGTATCAAATAAATATATAAATAAGTAAATAAAGGATTTCTTTAAAAAAATAAACAAAAATAATAGTGTAATGTCCAATATGTACAAAGAACACACATCACTCACGAATAATAAGCAACTCTATCAAAAATATGTAAAATATATGAACTAACACATAGAAAATACATACAACAAAGAAGTTATATAGGTAGCAAGTACACATCTGAAAATATGCTCATTATTTGATATGAAGATGTTTGAAAATTAAACAATAGTGTGATACCCCTGCACATGTATTAGAAGGGCTAAAATCTATTGTTATCACAGGCATGGTGGTGTATGCCTATGATCTCAACACTTAGGAGGCCAAAGCAAGAGAATCATAGTAAATTTGAGTACAGCCTGGGTATAACAGTGAGTTTAGGGATAGCCTACATTACACAGCAAGACTATCTCAAAAAATATAGCAGCATAACAAAATGTAACGTAACATAACATAACATCCTAACATACCATCAAGTCCATTCTCAACTGATGGTGAATTTGGAGGGCTCAGGCCTTCTAATTCATTGCCTGATAGAACTCAACATGGTACAGCTACTTTAGAAGTTGATTTAGAATTTTCCTACAGAGCTAACCATAGGTTCCTAGCATGATCCAGTATTTTCACACCTTGATTTTCCTCACACATTAATTTGACAATTTATATCAGCACATAACTTGCACCTGAATGTCTACAGCAACTTAACTACTAATAATGAAATATAAAAAGCATCAAAAGTGTCCCTCCCAGGGTAAGTGGATACCCAAACACTGATAAATCCCTGTGCAGAAAAGCATAATGAGTTGTCAAGCTAAAGAAAAGACAAGCGTGACCCTTAAATACTCAATACTACGTGAAAGCCCCTTCAGAGAGGGAGCCTGCTGAGCAATTCCAATTATTTGATGTTGTGGCAAAGGCAAAACTATAGCTGTGACTAAAAGCTGCATCTAGGGGTGACTAGAAATTCCTGGAAGAAAGGGAGGTTACTAAACAGGAGTAACAGGAGAAATATTTAAACAGTTATATTATGTTACATGACACTTAATAACAATGTCCTTTTGTTATGGACTTTTATACCACAAGTGAACCACATGCATGCAAATCTAATACATCATTTGTGAGGTTGGGTGCTTCTGGATGCAGAGTGAAAGAAAACAAGTTACTTGTATTGCAAACACATGAGACAAGCTCACTGAAGGAAGTAGGGGGCAAAAGTGATGGGGATTTAATATTTTTGGCAAGACTAAGGCAAAAGAACCTATCCATAGCAGCATACCCTGAAGGATAACATTGTTTTTCCTGAGAGCTCCCATCAAGGATTCTGATATCACTAGAATTGTGTGCTGGAATTGAACAATGATGTGAGTGAGGATGGGTTGTAGAGGCCTAATGTCTCATTGCTAGAATAAAACTTTAAAGATGGGCAAGACAGGCAGTTTAAACTAACACACATAGTAATGGACTTAAGTTTGAGACATCAGTTTAAACTCAGTTTAGCTTAATAGGGGTGCAGGGTTTTGTAGATGGAGATACACTGATGTATGGGTGTTGTGCATGTGTGCATAATCTTAGTTTATCAACTGAACTTGCCCCTAAAACAATATCTCAGTAGCAACAAATACAGAATTAGTACTTAGATTTTTGCTTCTATTATCATCCACCAAAGAACTTGGAATTTCTTGGAACAAGAACTGGAAGAAAATAACCTACAAAGTAAGCCCAGACCATCCAGTAGTGCTAGAAATAAGTGCTAAGATTTCACTGTTCCCTCTTCAAACACCCATTGTTGCCAGTATGACCAACTACAAAATAGCATCTCTAAGATGGAATTAGGCCATTAGGATTTCACCTTCATGGGCAATGTAAAGATCCTTTAAGAAAGCATCTCCTAGCCCTTGCTTTGACTATTCTTAACTCTTTGTCATGTGGAAACTGAGCACCCCACCAGATGGAGGTAACAGTCTTCCAGAATAGCAATACCTGCTGATGTCTTCATTGTAAACTTCTCAGTTCCAGAAGTAAGCAGCAGGAAATTTCTGCCCTTAATAAATCACATAGTCTGTGCCTGTCTCTGTCATGGTTTAGGTCAAGAACATTGCCCAAAAGCCCCCTTTGTTCATATTGAACTTTTGGAAGGTGTTGAGATCAGGGGTTGCCACGCTCAGTGGATTAATCTAGCAAGGAGTGCAGAGTTGGAGGTGCTGTGAGGAACTGAGGTCTGGTAGAAGGAGGGCAATCCCTGGGGCATGGTACACTGGGGTATGTCTCCCTCCAGCTTCTCCTTTTCTGACCACCACCACGTGGGGTACTTTCCTCTGCCAGACCCTCCCACCATGCAATTCCTGGCTTGCAGGTTCGTGGCAACTTTGGAGCCAATCCTGTAAAATCTACAAGGCAAAATAAACCCCATCTCTTTTAAGTTACCTGTTAGGTATTGTGCTCAGTGACAATGGAAAAGTCACTAAAATGTCCTGTTATAACAGCACAAATGGGCTTAAACAGTTTAAACAAAGTCAAAGCAAAATATACACACACACAAGTATGTAAGTATGAAACAGTAGCACAACAACTCTTTTAATAACCTTGAATGGCCAAACCTGGAACAATCTGAACAAGAAAATGAAGTAATATTGAATTACAGTGAGGAGTATAAAACAAATGCTCATGAATCCAAATAATGGAAATACATTAATAAGTAATTTGATCAAGGAGAGATGTTTCTCTTTTAAAGAAAATTTCCAAACTTCTCATAGGTTGTCTGTGCCCAAGGGCTTCTTTCCAAAGAGTCCAACATGAAAAAAAGGTTGGGGGGAATTTGATAAAAACTTCAAGGTCAAAATCAGTAACGAGGAGTCAGCTTATAGGTGCCTGCCCTTAATAAGATACAATGCAAATAGCACCTTTTCTCTGTTGTTTCTCTAAAACTTTAACACCAGTATAACAATGACAAAATCAGACAAGTAGCAAATGAGGAAAATTCTATGAAATACTGACAGATATTCCTAAAAACTATAAGTTCACAAAAAAGCAAGGAACATCAAGGAGGCTGTCATAGCCCAGAAGTCCCGAAGAAGATATCATGATTGACGACAACAGACAGGATAGCCCTAAGGTGTGACCAAACCACAAGTTGTTTCTTACATGTAGTTTTCAGAATGTTTGTGCTTATCCAAGTTGCTTGATATTTATTGTTTGTCTCTTCCTTAGATTTTGAAAGCAAGAACAAAACACCTATGGCAGTCTCATAATTACAGACTCGTTTTTTCATAGTTAAATCCAATTCAATGCCTTTCAATTCCCCCGGCTATCATTTTAGACATGCCATCAGGAACATCAGAGGAGCAATTGAGAGAACAACAGAATCTCATCTTGCTGTACATTTTGCCTAAATCTATTTTTCACGGTTTCATGATTGTTGTATTTTCCATAAAATTGATCTCCATGTAGACTGTTATGGTGAATTTCACAATGAATAATACAATTACCCCTAAATGAAGACAGTGATGTGCTCGTCCACCTCCTGCAGGACAGGGCGAGCAGAGCAAGGGAGCAGTTACTGGGGGATCTGACCAGATTTTCGTTTGATCGGGGAGTTTGGAGTTAGCACGTATGAAAGGTGAGAATTATACTGAGTATTCTTAATTAACAGTTGTGTTTGATCAGGGATTTATAAGTTGGCAGCTGTGAGAGAGTGAGAATTGAATTCTGGACGGTTGACCTATACTGAATAGCTGTCCTTTTGGGTAGAGTTTGAAGCACTTAACAGGAGCTATGCCGGGAAGTTAGGGTGAGCTGTGTAAATTAGATGCAGGTTGTATATTTCCTGCTTTGGGAGAAAAGAACACACTTATATATTAATTTTTTGATGGCTTCCAGAATCTGATCACACACTGGATGCCAAATTTGTGTCTCATTTTTAGGAAATACTTCTTACTCATCTCTTCCTTAGACCACAAGAGCCAGTGCCAGTGCTCCAGCTTTATTATCTTTTGTTGTATATTCCCGTGTTCATAGCAGCACAACTCATAGTAGCTAAACCTTAGAAATGGCCTAGGTCATCATAAGATGAATGGATTAAGAACATTTGGCATTTACACATAGTAGAGTACTATTTTTCCATAATGTGATGTCTTTAACTCTTTGGGGGGAAGATACCTGATAGCGGAACAGGTGATCAAATGGAATTTCCAGTCTTAGCTTGTGAGGGATCTACACTCTGATTTCCATAGTGGTTATACCAGGACACAGTCCCAACAACAATGCTAAAGAGTGGAAATACTGATTAGAAGTTGGTGGCATGTCTTTTGGGATTCCATCCTTACCCTGGCTTGTTGCCTGTCTATGTGAAGAAGTTTATTTTTGTGTGTGTGTACTCTTCCATATACAACTTTTCTTGATGACTGTTGATTTTAAATCCAGTCTCCTGAGGCTGGCTCCACTCTCTCAGGGCAGCTGGTCTCCCTTTTCCTTTGGAAAAATGAGTAGACATCGTTAAACCACTAGCGATCTAAAAGGAAGGAAGAAAACATAATTAGTGTTCTTATGTCATCTTCCATGGTGTAAATACTCTCGCCACTGCTGATTTGATGCTTCCCTTCCTGAGCTGGCAAAAACCAATGCAGCTGCCTAGAGAAGTGGAAAAGAGGGAGCCGTATGGTAAGAGGACTTCTTATATCTGTACTCTGTGCTGAGAGGTGATCTTTGTGAAGAAGGAGAAGATAAGGACAATGTTAATACGGAGACTAGTTTGGAGGGTAATTTTCAAACTTTGCTCATCTTAAGAAGTGCATACTTATGGACCATTGAGATGGCTCAGCAGTCTAAAGCGCCTGCTTAGGAAAGCTTAGGCAACCACAGGAACTGTGGTTCGATCCCTGGTACCACATGCTGTGCAAGGCTGAGCTGGCCAGAATCATAAATAAATAAATAAATAAATAAATAAATAAATAAATACATAAATATAAAAGAAGCACTTACTTACATCTGGTAATCTGAACAACTACTTGAGAAACAACAACTTGTAACACAACAACCATGGTTAATTCCCATAATTTTATTTAGTGAAATTCTGTGTCATTGCTGATATTTTTCTTACTAATTTTTATTATCTTTTTAAAAAAGCATGCATGCATCTTAAACATTTACATTTCTTACTTTGAATCCCAGTTGAACTCCTTTCCTCTAGACAGGTCTTGAGAAATCTTACTTCACCAGTGCCTCTGTCACTGATGGTGGGGAAAGACTGGGAAATAAGGAAATTAGAGACTTGGCTTGATGCATCATCATCCGAAGGAAAGGGAATGGAATGATGTTTTCTAACCCTTGCTATGTGAAGCTTGGCAATCTCTTGCTTAGTGGCCAGTGGACGCCAGTGATTCCAGGCGGGGCAGATGGGTTCAGGCTGACATATAGCTGGGAAGGACATTGTACTAGAGAAAAATCAAAATGAAAGTTGTGCAGATAATATCTCAACTGCAGCTCACAGGTTGGGAAGTTAATATTTCTAACGAACTATGTCCTCCTATGGGCAGAGTTCCTGTTTGCCCCCATTCCTTGTCCCTGAACCTAACCAGCAGCTGCCATATGGCGCTACTACCATCATGTGGAGAGCAAGGGTCCTAATTGGCTTCCTCATCAATAACTTGGTGATAACACACTGATGAATGCGCCATTCTGCGTTGAGTAACACATTTCCTTCCTGAGGGACATGGGTATATGATGACTATAAACCCAAAGCCAGGCTGCTCCTGCTGGGCTTGAAAGTGGTTGACACATTTTTCATTGAGCCTTTGTCTTTCCTACAGTGCTGTGTGGACAGCTCATGTCTATTAAGAGCAGTGAATATTCTAGTCCAATTTAATTTTTATTTTTTGTTACTTTTAATAATAAATAACAATGCTACAGCTTCAAAACACATTAGTAGTATATTTCCAATAATTGATACAATGTATATTTGTTGTCCTCATAGTAGTTATTCAGAGCACAGGTTACAGACATGATAATTTTCCTCATCATTATTGGTACAAAAATTTCTTCTCATTAAACTAAGAGAAATCAGTTACATACATAATCCAATATTCCATAATTATAGTGGGTTATTGGCAGAACTGGCAGTATCAGAAGCTGTTGATTTAACCCTTTTGCAGCTCAGATACTAATCTAGTTTTACTTTTTATGCCTCATGGTTAAGCTTTCTGCTGGGTAGTTAAGGGCAAGTTAAAATAAGACTTGTGTAACACAACATGTAACTTTTTGATTTCCCAAGGTCTGTCAAATCCCCTCAGGATTTATCTTGAAACCATGTACAGCATTCTGTAGAACTTTTGTCAGTGTCAGCCATCCGCATGAGTCACAGTCATTGCTTGACCAGTTTTCTCTCTGTGAAAGCCTGAGAGAATGTTTTCTCTCTAGGTGACTCTCAAAAAAGATTTAAAGAGAATAAAAAATAGTAAGAGAAACGTTATTAACAATACAGAATTTCACTGAACAAAATAGAATCCAATAATTATTGTCATATGTCATATCGTTGTCTTCAAATTACTTGTTCAGATTATCATATATAAGCATACAGAGTCGGCCAAAAATGTTATAAAAAATTAAAAAGGAGAGAAAGAAATATTTAGCATTAACTTCTCCTTTCAATAGAGCAGCAGAAATCAGCAGCTGCACAATTTTCCAAGCTGTCGTGTATATATATATTTTTTCCTCTTCTTTCTTTCTTTTCTCTTTCCCCTTATCCTAGCACTCCCTTCCTGTACTTCTCTTTACAGTTTCATGTTCTTTTCACAGTATATATATATTGGAGTATTTCTCAGGTATAGAAAAGGTAAACTCGAGGCTTTTATAAATAAATGGCTATAAATAGAGACCATAGTTATAAGTGAAATAAATCAGAACTGCAGGTAACGTAACCAAAGGTGACCTCATATTGTCTTGCTAGTGTAAGGACCTGAAAGAACAAATTTCATTCTCAAGTATGCATTGATTATTAACTTTCCAGCTGACAGCACAGGGTAA
>PVKN010017820.1:0-17137 GCA_004027915.1 Capromys pilorides
CTTCCGGGCCAAAGGTGAGCAGTGTTGCCCTACCACGTGCTCCCTGCTACGTGCTTCCTGCCAGAGCTACTAGCCAGTATCCCCTCCAGGGACCTAAGAAAAATGGGTCCTCCCGATGTTGCCATGGAACTTCCAAATCTGAATCCCAATAAGCTTTATCCTCTTTGTAAGCTGGTGACCTCAGCATTTTGTTGTATAGGTTGATGGAATCTGCAGGGACAAGACTGCCAATTGGAGGAGTTGGCTGCAATCTGTTTGTTAAATCTTATCCCGTGTTGTCAGTAATCTTTCACTGGCAATTCAGGAGGAAGGAAGATTACAAGAAGGGAGACAGGAAGGCAGGCATGGGGCAGGGTTGGGACACTGTGCCAACATTTGTTGTTGACTTCCATTTGATAATGAAGGTCTAATTTGCACCAGCTTTGTACTGTTACGCATAGGGCCTGACTACCAACAAAGTGAAAGTTGTAAATTCACTTGCAAAGCACTGATTTCTAGTTTAAAGTTCTGTGGTTATCCCGAGACTCTCAAGGTAGTGTGGGCCTCCTGACACAGGCGCAGGCTCTGTCCCCTGCCTCTCTGTGACCTGCGAGTTTGAGAGCAAGTGACCGGGACTTTATAATAACTTCATTCATTTTCTCCCTCCAGCTTTCTTTATAGCTGTAGAGAAAGTGAAATCATGCTGCTCACTTGTTGGCTTCAATAGAAGATGAAAAATAGCAAGACTTCATTAATGTCAGTTTTATATCAGTGCCTTCTTTGCCTAAAGTAGAAAATCAATTTAATAATTTCAAAAACAAAGCCATGAGATACTTTTCTTTTTTGCCTTTAATTCAATACTTGGATTTGAAGTCCAAACAAAGCCTTTTGAAGTTAATTCCTTCAAAGATAAACTATACAGCCCTATTGCTAACTCGAATTTAAGTACATTTTAAAAATTCATTGTTGAAAGTAAAATTCTTTTGACCGGTAGGAGGAATAAGTGTTGAAACTGTTGTTACAGCAACCACATGCAAATCAGCTGATGCAATCAACACACGTGACCTTGAGTGTTCCCTGCATCTTGCTCATGTATAGAAACGCCGATGAGCAGTAAACATAGGAGCTGTAATTATCAACTTTTTAAAATTCTGTGAGCCTTTTTCCAAGTCAAGTTCAGTCTTTTCCTTCATCACTTGGATCTTTCTCTAGACCCTACTGAATGTGGAAGAACTGCTTTGAAGTCACCCTGCATGCCTAACAAAGTTTCTGAATGTTTTTGGTAAGTGAATTCTCTATATTTTAGCTGCCCGGTTCCTTCAAAACCAATTGGAAACCTTTAATCACAGCATTCACCAACTAGCAAATAAACGCCAGCCTCTGGAGGCTCGGAAAGCTGTTATGCTGGCGCAGTTCTGGGTCATTACACGTCTACAGGGTACCCTTTTCCTTTCTTGCGTCGCTGGTCAGAGTTAAGGAGAGTTCATCGTGTTTATCAAGAGCTTCCTTGTTGGGGTGCGGTTCAGATCCCCGCTCAAGCCCTGGCCCGGGCTCTGCGTCACAGAGCTTTCTGAGGCTGTGCTTGGACTGTCCCCTTTATAGGCTCCCCACGGATAGGACAACAACGTCTTAACATCAGGCTTCCTTCACCACCATGGTGCCTGGAAGGGCTCCAGGGACTGCCGGCGTCGGTCCCTCCACTCTCCTGCCTGAGCGGAGTTCTGTGGGCGGGGGGCGCCACTCTTTGTCCACTGACTGTCACGGATATGTGTGGGGTTTCTTCCAGTTTCTTGGTTGTGTCACTGCAAGCCTTCGTGAGGACATGGATTTGTATTTGTCTTGGATGCAGGAGGCTGGAAGGGAGCTGTTGGGCCTGCGAGGGTGAGCTTGTCCTGGTGAGGGGGCTGGTTTTGATGGGTTTAAGGGAATGGTCCGAGAAAACGATGGGGAGTTCTCAGTGAAGACTGCAGATGTGGGAAACAGCACTGGTGAAGGGTTCTAGTGCAGGTGGCCACCCAGTGCGCATGCGACCCCTGCCAGACTCTACCCTGTGACATCTGGAGGCCTAGTGTGCAGAGGTTGCATCTCCATGACTCCTGCGGGAGAGCAGCTCTTCTGTGGTTTCTGAGAAGGGGCTGTTCAGACCTATGACTGTTTATGGGGTTGCTTGGTTACTGTTATTAAACTGAAGAAGTGGATCTACATGCTGTGGAATGCGTGTGTGTGTGTGTGTGTGTGTGTGTGTGTGTGTGTGTGTGTAATGCTTACCCCCAGTAATACAGCTTGCCTTTTCAGCATTTGAAATGGCATTAGAAAATTTTTAATTTCAATGAAATTCCATTCATCAGTTTTCCTTGCTTCTTTCCTCCCTCGATTCCTTCCCCCTCCCTCCACTCCCCCCAACCCTCCCGTCTCCTCCTTCCCTCTCTCATTTTGGCTCAGAACTAGGGATTATCCCCAGGATTGTTCCTCAGAGTTACATCCTTAGTCACTTTTTGATTTTTATTTTAGCTAAGTTGCTAAGCTGATAAGCCTGGAAACACTGTCCAGGCTGGGTTCAAATTCATGATTCTCCTGCTTTGCAATTTCTAAAGCTCTGGGCCAGCAAGACAGCTCAGCAGACTAAGAACCTGCCTTGCCAAGTGCAGGGACTGGGATTCAATCCCCAATCCCATATGCCAGCCTGCCCTGTCCCCAAGGCTTGCTGAGCCGGCAACCAAGTTCAGGCATGGTGACGCACACCTCTAATCCCAGCACTTGGAAGGCTGAAAACAGGAGGCTCACTATGTGTGCAAGCTGTGCAGTACACCTGTATCAAATACATAAAATTTTTTTAAAAAGCATTTCTAAAGCTCTGAGAAAATTCATCAGTTTTTCTTTTCATGTTTATGCTTTTGGTGAACAGTTTAAAACCTGTATATTTGCATTTTCCTAATGCAGGGTAGCAAAATTCTTCTTGTACTGTTTTCCAATTTTATAATTTTAGCTCTCAAATTTATTGTCTGTGAGTCACAATTTTTGTGTATGGAGAGAGATATAGTTGGTGTGCACATTATTCTCATATCGATTTGTACTTGTTCTACCACCATTTATTGAAAAGATTTTCTGTTCCCATCGACATTTTTGGCAAAAATTAATTCAGTATACAGGTGAAGATCTATTTTGGAACCTGATGTGGTTTGGGGTTTTTTCAAGGGAAACAATATAATACAGATCACATTTTATAATATTATTTTATAAGAAATCACCCAAGAATCATATAAAAGAAGCTGTCCACACACTGAACCCTAAAGAACCCAGCTGTGGGACTGGATCCTAATACCCTGCATGCGTCCAGCTGCGGACCTCATCACAGTGCCTCCCGCCAGTCCAACTGGAGGCCTAGAGCCCACAGCAAAGCGTCATGCAGGCAGCTTCACACTTCTGTGCTGGGAAGGCCCCTAGGTCAGTGGTGGAAGCTAGAAGGTCCATGCCAGCAGGGTGAAGGACCCGTGCTAGCAGCTGAGGGGTCTGAACTGGAGCCAGGAAGCTCAGGGTAAGCACCAGAGCTCCTCCAAAGGTACCACAGCCATCCTCAGCAGCAGTGAGGTCCCGAGCTCCTCCAGGAGTGAGGACAGCTGAGCTCCCAGCAGGAAAGCCAGTGTGACAAGGTTCTCCATGAGGCTGAGCAGCACCAGGAAATGATGCACAAGGTGAGGACCAGTGCTCCCCCAAATGAACCGTGGCCAATCAGGACTTCAGTGACACTGAGGTCCTGCGTTCTTCCAGCAGTAAGAACAGCCAGGTTCATCAGGAAAGCCAGAATGACAAGGTCACCTGGCAGAACAGCCCAAGAGAGCCAACAGCATCCCTGGCAGTGTCCTGGCAGCTTCTCCACTTCTGCCTTTGTGCTGCCAGCTACAACCCTCGGGTGGGCCTCCCGCACCCAGCCCCATGCTAGTGGAATTCAGCTGGGTGTAATAAGCTGACCACCAGCTGGAAATCTACTACAGGACTCCTTCTGTTTCATCGATGCCCATGTTTACCCTGCTGCCATGTCAGATGCCAGGCTTGCGATCAGGGACTATTAAGTTGACACACTGTGTTTCATAAGCTTTATTGCAAAAGCTGCGCTAATGACTAATTTAAAAAAAAGAAATTCGACCAATTGTGCACACTTATATACAGCGATCGGAACAACTTCCGTTGCCAAGTTCCTGTCATTTTGCTTTGAAATTCTGTATCAGTTTAAATTTTTTTTTAATTTTTATTCTCGTTAAAATAAGAATTCTGCTTTGGCATCTGAATTGTCATAAAATTTTTAAATCCACTTGTTAGTGCCTGCCAAATCCCTGTTTGCATTTTGAACAGAAGAGCACTGAGTGTGAGACCCACAGCAGCAGCCCAAGCATCGCAAACACATGGTGATGAGGTCCCGGGAGCACGGCAGGCCTGCTCACAGCGCTGTTTTATAGGATAGTGTGTAGGTCTTAGCATCTCTTATTATTTTTCAGTTCCTAATATTATATTCCTCTAACATTAAATGGAAACATTTAACTCTCAGTCTCAGATGTTTGTGGCTTCAATATAGAATTACATTTGAGTTTTGTCTTCGTTCTTGTTTCTTGGTCATCTTACCTTAATAAGTTTACCAAATTTACAACTTTTTAGCCATTATTCTTGAACTTTATTCTATCTCTGTTCCTCTCTCCTGTCTTTTTAAAAGTTAGTTATGCATCTGAAACCTATTTTAAGACTTGTTAGGTCCCTCAGGATCTGCCCATTTTTTCCTTCACCTTCTTCCTTTCTATTCATGAAACCGGCTAATTCCCAGTGCCGTATCTTTAAGCCCACACTGACTGTTTCTTCCGCTGTCTTCAGCCTTATGTTGAATTGGTCTTGGCATTGAACTTCCACAGCTGGGCTTGTGAGCTCCGGAAAGTCTACAGAATTGTTTTCATGATCTTGACTTCCCTGTTTTGGTTTATTACACTCACCTCCTCTGTTACTCATTCTGTGGTGTCTCTTACATCTTTGAATGTATTTGAGGGCCAGCCAGTTAGCTCAGCAGATTAATGTACCTGCAAGCAGGCACAGCGACCAGGGGTTCAACCCCCAGGCCTGCTGTGCCACCCCACCCCCAGGGCACCCCCAGGATGCATTGAGACTGGGTGTGGTGGCGCACGCCTGTAATCCCAGCTCTTGGGAGGCTGAACACAGGCAGATCACTATGAGTCTGATCTAGTAATGAGACCCTGAAGACCCTGTAGGCCCATCTCTAAAATAGCAAAAAAAAAAAACTTAAATAGCTGCTTTTCTTTTCTTTTTTTTTTTTTTTTAACGAAATGCCCACATTTTACTTTATTTCATTTTTTTAATTATTTATTTACTTTTTTGTGGGACCAGAGTTCGAACTCATGACCTTGTACTTGCCAGGCAGGCACTTGTGCCGTGGAGCCATCTCCCCAGCCCCATGAATAGCTGCTTGCAAGTTTGCCCAACACCCAATTTGTAGACTTTCTCAACATCAATTTCTATCGTATGGGGAGCATATTTCATTATTGCTTCTTCTCCTAGATAGGCACTTTTGTTTTAAAACTGCATTGTATATAAAGAGCCTGCCAAAAAAAAAAAAAATATATATATATATATATATAAATATATATATAAATATATAAATATAAATATATATATATATATATATATATATATATCTGCAGGTCAGCTGTTTGCCATACTAATAAATACCTGAGAGCTCATGGCCACCACTCAGAGACCCTCTTGTAACTATAGAGGCCCAAGGTAAGGTATTAATCCCATGAAGTCCCAATAGATTTAGTGTATTAAAATATTGGTACGAGTTGTTCTTCTCCCGATGTGCACCTTATGGGGGGCGGTAGACTGTACAGGACTGCCCCAAACCCAGATTCAGTTATGTCTCCTCAAGATGGATGGTTTCCCTCCCCCAGAGATGCTTGGCATGTCTGGACTCACACCCTGGCTATATCCGTCCCCGTAGAGCCCTGTGGCTGGGTCGTCTTTGGTTTTTCTCTTTTGTTTCCTGTTTGCGTGACTGTTTGGCTGCAGCTGCTTCCTTTTGAGCTGGGGGCTTTCAGGGCCTCACTGCCATTGTAGTTTACTTGTTGGTCAAATACTTGTGCAGCTTTTGCCAGAGTTTGGGACTTCCCTTGGTTCTGAATTTCTTTACTTCCAGGTTCTTTTCTTCTCTTTCCAGTGTCCTGGGGCAGCTCGAGACATTCAGTCTTCAACCCTTTTGCCCACACTGTGCGTGCGCTGGGCACTTCACATGGTCCCAGAGCCCAGAGCTCAGAGCAGCAGACCTGGTGCTGCTCCAGGTCTTGCATGGAGAGCTTTCTCTCCCAGGGCCCCAGCTCTGCGGCTGCACCCCAGCCCCCTCGTCCGAGCCTATCGAGCAGCCTGGCACACAGAGTTTGTGGCGCGGGTCTGGGCCTCAGCTACTCTCAGCTCTGGGACCGGTGCCCTACCCCAGCATGGGCAGCTGCCCTGCTGCTGATGGGGCCTGGCAGCCACCTCTGCTGGCTGTCCTGTTCAGATTTGTTGCCTCACGTGCATCACTATCCCTTGAGGCAGTCTTCAGACCACAGCACTCCTGTGGCATGGAGTCTTCCAGCTTTGCTTCAAGTATGAAGCTAGGAGGATTCCTTAAGGAGCTCGAGCCAACGTCCTCTCCCTTGAAATCTTGTAGGCAGACAAGAGAATAGGCCTGCAAACACCTTACGATGGTTAAAAATGAATGCATAAATAAATAAATGATAAATAAATGTGTAATGAGGTCATATGTTAGGCTACAAATAAAATATTAGTGAGCTCAGAAAATGAAACTCAGAACCAGTCATGAAAATTTTTAAAGCCTCATTCTGGATTAGAATGGGCACTGTTGACTGATGTTCAGAATTGGTCAGTGTGGCTAAAATTGAGACATAGGTCATGCTTCCTTCACAGTAACCATTGACAGTGGTGACAATGAGGCCTGTAGCATTTTGCCTAATACTGACTGAAAAATGCTAGTTTTCAATATTAGAAATGAAAAGTTGGGGGCTGGGGAGATAGCTCAGTACAATAAGTGCTTGCCTGGCAAGCGCAAGGACCTGCGTTCAATCCCCAATACCCGAAAAAAAAAAAAAAATTCATTTAGGTTCCCTTATGTACCTCATGTGGCAGTAAGTGAAGACAGGAAGAGGAACAAGCCAGCCCCTCTCTGGGAGAGCACAAGTAAACGTCATGTAAACAGTCAACGAAAACACAACAAGCAAGCAAAACAAGAAAAAATCCTCCTCCTGACTACGCTGAGCTTAAAGGAAGATTATAATGAAGTTATACACAAATTAGAAGTTAAAAACTTCAAAGCCAGCAATGTTCTTCACGGCAGTGTGTCGGTCCATACTGTCGATCTGGCAGGAGATTTTAAGCCCCATGTTTTAAGGTCTCAATAAACTTCTTGTGGAGTGAAATGAATTTAACAGTGGGCCACCAGGTCAGGTCCCCCGCCAGCCCTCTCGGCAGAAGCTCTCCTTCTCTCAATAAATATACTGTGCTCTTAAAAAAAATTAATGGTTACTTGAAAATTTGCCAATGTTATCAGAAAACATGGCTCAAAATTATTTTCCAAAGATAGAGCCTGATAGGTACAGTATAGAACCATACATTTTCCCCCAGCTGGTACTGTGTATTATTTGCTTTGCAATAAATTTAGTCTTACGTGAGGTTTTTTTTTTTTTTTTTAATGTATTTAGTACAGAGTCTGCAGGGTCTCACTATGTAGATCAGACTTACAGTGATTCTCCTGTTTTCAGCCTCCCAAACGCTGGGATTACAAGCCCGAGACACCACATCCAGTCTCAATCCCTGTCTCAGGCCACCCTGGGAGCGGGGCCAGCACAGCATGCCGGGGATCCAACCCTGGCCTCTGAGCTCTGCCTAAGCAGGCACTTTAGTCTCCTGAGCTATCTGGCTGGCCCAAATTTAGTCTTACATGAATTCCACATATTTTCTTAGTTAAGATTTTTATCTTTAGCATATTCAACTTTCCATGGCAGTAAAATCAGTTTACTGTCAATTATTTCATTTTGTTTGTCTTAGGCATGATTATATATAGCATATAATTATATGTTTCATCTTCATGGCTTTCCCAGGTTTCAATATAATATTCATTATAATTTCAAATTTTAAAAAATTATTTTTTGCTTAGTTGGTTTTTTATATTCTGGGAACACATTAGTATTTCTGATTGCAGTTTATTTTATAAGAAAGATATGAATCTTTTGGGTGCTAGGGAGATAGCTTAATAGAATAAGCACTTGCCTGGCAAGCGCAAGGGCCTGAGTTCAATCCCCATTTTCGCAAAAAAATAAAAAATATGGATCTTTATTTTGATTTTATGTGTTTTTTCCTATTGGGGTTTTATAGTTATTTATTTTTTTTCTTTTTGAGTCAGGGTATCGCTGCACAGTGTAGTCTGGCCTAGAGTTCGTTTGCTAGCCCAGGCTGGCCTTGAACTTACAATGATCCTCCTGCCTTAGCCTCCCAAGTGCTGGGATTCTAGGCATGTACCACGACACCTGGCCTATCAGTTAGTTTTGATGTTTTCTATTTATGAAAGGGGAATAATGCTTTACTTACTCCTTACCATGTTTCTATATATTGGTTGTGAGTGACTTTTACTGTCATCGGCGTTGTTTGACGTACTTAATTATTTTGTATTCCTATCCAGTACACTTCCTTCTTTCTTGCAGGAGTTTCCAGCACACTTGAGTGTTTTATAAACTCTGCTGGACCCTGTCAGGGTGAGTGCAGGTTCCTCACAGCCTTCAGGATTTACTGGAAAAGACTGGGAGATTAAGGAGGGAAAGCCTGGGGGCATCTTTGGAGTGGGAATGAGCCCGGGGACCCCCTGATTCCCTGGCAGGGACCCTGCAGGTGTGGCCAACCCCCCCACCTTCCTTCCCAAAGCAGCCTGGAAGTCAGGTGTGGCCAGCCGTGACTCTGTTCCTCCAGTTCCTCTTCCCTATCTGGTCTCCAATTGGCCATGGGGGTCTGGAGAGAGTTTTGTTCTGCTGCTTGAGGTGAAAGGAGCAAGCTTAATTTTCTCTGGGCCAAACTCTTCAGCATGACAAAATGAACAACAAAATTGGGAGTATCGCATTCTGAGCCCCCAGGCCTACTTCCCTTTAGCTAAGCTTTCTTGCTGGCGACAGTTCGTTCCTTCGCTGTGTTGTACTGAGCAGCAACAGCTTTCCTCTGCACCAGATGGTAGCTAACTGTGAGTTATTAATTTACTTTCTAGGATTTAACTATGTTCAAACTAAGGTGCTTCCCTTATTTTCACCTATGGTATTTATTGATAGCTATCACTCGGTCATCTCAGCGACTCCACACTACGGGACCCCCTCTCTCCTCTAGGACTTCTGCAGATGGGGCTCGGGGACAGCTCCATCCAGCACCCAGTTACCCCAACACCTTTCTTTGGGGCACTCAGGTTGGAGGCAGGGCCTTGCCTGTGGCAGGCGTGCCACAGCCAGACTGTGTGTCAACCCAGAGTCCTTTCTGCCTCCTGGGCGGTTAGCAAGTTCTTCGTGCCAGGGCATCGGTTACACGCAGCAGAGTGATTGCTCCGGGGTGTGACATGAGTGGGGTCTTGCTGAGGATGCTCTGGGTCTGCCTCTCTACCCTGACGGATTATTTTTGCAATTCATCCATGCTGTCTGTCTGTCTTCCTCCTCCCCTCTTCCTCCTATTCCTCCTCCTTCTCCTTCTTCCTTCTTCCCTAACCAGGGATCGAACTCAGGACCTTGCGCTTGCCAGGCAGGGATGCATGCCACAGAGCTATCTCCCCAGCCCTAATTTGCTTCTTTAATTAATTAATTTTACAGTACTAGTGATGGAACTCAGGACTTTCTCAGGAGCTGCATCCCTAGCTCTGTGCCCTTATGACACAGGGCCTTCCTATACATCTAGGTCGATCAGTTTTACCCAGGCTGTGCTCTCAGACTTTCACTCCTCCTGCCTCAGCCTCCGCGAGTGCTGGCATTACAGGCATGCACAACTGCACTGGGCTTGGTGTGCATTTTGATTCCCTTTTCTTGCCAAGTGACACTGGGCTGTAGGAAGGAAGTCTCTGTTTGTAAATCTGTCCTCCCACTGACAGACACCTGGCTCCTTTGTGGTCAAGAAAGAATAAATCGCGATGAATGTCTGCATCCTTCTTTTGCTCTTGATTAATACTGAGGGGCGAAGCCGGTTAGGCCTGTTCAAAGTCATGTGGAATTGCCAGTTTTTAAGAGGTTTCTGCCACGCTGTGGTCCTGCCAGCAAAGTCCTGGTTGCTGAGCGCCCTCGAGGACTCTGTCTGTCCTCCCAAGGCCATCTGTCCCCATAGGCGTGCATCGGGTCTCAGGGGCTGGGTCTTGTTCGCCGCAGGGTGGTCCCTGGAGTGTGACGCTCCCTGCTTGGAGCAGTAACAGACTGTCCTGCCAGGGACAGATGGCACCTTGTCTGTTGCCCTTGCCAGACCTGGCGTTTCCGTGACTACAGTGTCCTGTACGCGAGCCAGCACCCCCATGGCGAATGGGCCTGCCATGAGCTGCAAACAGGCACTAATACAGATTTTTTAAACTGGAAGATAAAATGAAACGCTTCACTGGCTGAAAGATCTGCGGCCCTGGATCAGCACTGCCCTGCAGCAAGGCTGGGGCCCTGACCCCGACCGGCCTGAGGTCTGCAGGTGCTGTCCCACTGCTAGGTGCTCTGAATCCGTAGCACCCTTCTCTGCCTGGGACCTGGCCCTGGCTTTGGAGTCTCTGCGGGTTGCGCTTTGCTTGACAGCTGTGTGCCGGGCATGTGCTCTGCTGCCCTGGCCAGGGTCCAGGTTCCATCACTTCAGGTTATCACAGCTCGGCAGCTTCTTGGAGCCCTGCCTCTCCCTAAATGTCCCCGGGCATGGGGAGCCCAGAGGAAAGGGTCAATGTTTGGGTGCAAGTTGTTCCCGTCTTGTGGCTCCCTGGGGTCTTACGCACCGTACCAGTCTGCGGTCACCATCCAAGCCTGTGGTCACCTTGCCTCCCTCCCCATGGCTGTCCAGCCTCTTTGCTCACCTCTGAGACAGACCTCCATGGACATGGCACCCATGGGCAGGTTTATTCCTCCCTGGATTTATTCTCCTTGGGCCACTGTGTTCTCAGCTTTCTGATGATTAAATCCAAGAAACGAACAGCAACTGCAGCCTCCAACGCCTATGGTTGCGTAAGTTTCCTAGCTCTTTCTTCTTAGGAGGGGAACAGAAATCTCCAAGGCTGCTTTTGTGCTGGGAGAAGCAGGGCTGGCGCTGACTGATCTGTCCATCGTTAGCGATCTGTGCCTCGCTGTCATCTCCTCCAGCTAATCTGCTCTCAGATCTCTGTTGTTGCCCGTAATGATCTTCACAGCTGTTGGACTGTGTTTACAGAGTGTTCTCTCGTCCTGCAGCTACCCAGGCATTTTTTTTCTTTTGCCTGCCTTCAACAAAGACCAGCTTGACCAAGCTCAGTGCTTCTGGTGGTGGCCTCCCGCCTCTTGGCTGGGACCTGCCTGAGTCCTCTGTCCACCCCCGGCCCCCCAGGAAGAGTCAGAGGCCTTCTCTTTCTTGTCCTTGGCATCGATGACCCAGGATGTTCTCCTTAGACTTTGAAGTCTTTAACAAGCAGGGCGTCTCAGGGGACAGCACAAGTTGTCTGCTCCGGTGGTTCCTTTTCCTTCCGCAATCTGTGTTAGAATTCCCTGACTTCTCTGGAACCTGGGCTGTGCTCATGTCGGTGCCCAGATGTGATTTCAGAATTTGTGAGCTCACGTTCTGTCACCCTGGTGGCTCCAGCCCACTGGATGGAAGGAAATTCAGCGTTGCTCCTTCCGTTATTTCTCTCCATGTAGTTAAGTTTCTGGAAAGTTTGTTAGTCCGCAGCTCACACAGCACTGGCTATTTTTGCCTGGTCGATACAACACTTTATTCTCATCTGCTTGGTCTGAGGACTTGACTATTCTCCCTTCACGTGGGGCTGACATAGGAGCACACATTTCCAGAATCTTCTGAGGCTTTCTCCCCTCCTTTGGGATACCAGATAGCTCCGGACATGGGCGAGCCTGTTTCTGAATTCCTCATTGGTCTTTGCAGTTTTTTAAATTTCTTTAGGTATGGATTTTCTTTTTTGTGAATGATACTCTTTTTCTTCAGCATTTGAAATTACTACTAGTAGTAATAGCAGCAGCAGCAGCAGCAGCAGTATTTGGGCCTTCTTAAAGAGAACGGTCTCTGTGGAGTGAACACCAGCACCTGGGGATACTATGGTAAATACCGTATGTGTTTGGACGCTGAGTGGGCAGGGCTCGCTAGCCCTGGATTACACCTGTAGGCCTGAGCTGCTTGCGGCTGTGCTGGACAAGTGTGTCCACAGCGCTGACGCTGTCGGGGCTCAGTGTTTAGAGAGGACCTGATCGGGAGGATGTGCTTGGTGTGGTGCAAGCATGACTCTGTTCTGTAGAGATGAATTGGACACACAGACTTTAGTCTCTGCAAGAGGTCCTGGCCCCAGGCTCCCATGGGGTCCTGAAGAGCGAGTCTAGTTTCTCATGGGAAAGGATTTTCTGTTTATTGTGCACGGCCCCAGGGCACCTCTCAGGTGGCAGTGTGACTCGTGCAGAGAGGTTCTCCTCCCAAAGACTGCCCACCCCGCTGACCTGGCTGCTGGGCAGGGTGCCCCTGCTGCTGGAGAAGGCTGGGGACCATGGCTTAGTGACCACAGGAGATGCTAACTTAACAGTGGAAATAAAACCAGTCTGTTTCGTCACATGGGCAGTGGACTGCCAGATAAGGAGATAAGCTGAGCTGGGGCAGGTGATCCCAAAACATCACTGGGTGGGGGTGTGGGGAGTGAAGCCTCCGCAAGAGGGAGAGAGGACCACAGCAGTGCAAGGCAGGGCTGCGCATGGGGGCAGAGATGGCCTCAGGGGGCAGTGAGTGGTGCCTGCAGTGTGTGGGTGCACAGTAGGGCGGCTGGGTCCTGCAGGAGGGGGAGCCTTTGCCCACCTGACTGAAAGATCATCGAGTAACTCAGGAGTTTTGTAGACAGGAGTAGGCAAGGGTGGAAGGAATGGGGAGGTCATGTTTCCCGAGGCCCTGATCTCCGGCAAGCCAAAGGGTTCCAAGGCAGGTTTGTGACTGTTCTGTTCTGGTTTATAACTGGAGAGGGAGAGTTCACCTGGTCATCTCGGACACAGGCACGAGGCCAGGGGATCCTTCTGTGGCCTTGCCACAGGCAGATACACCACACCGTGAGTCCCATCTCGGTGATGTAGGGAGGATCAGAAACATCCGTTCTTCCCAGTTAGCTGCTTCCTGCAATTAAAAGAGAAAAAAAAGTCTGAAATTCCTTGACCTTGTCAAAAGACAAAGTTATAACAAGTTGTTTAAAGATCTGATCAGGTTTTCCTTATGATTCTACAATGGGGCAGGATCTTATTATATAAAACAGAGCGAATGTTTCAATGCGCTAAAAGAGGAGGTTGACGTTGCAGGCAGCAAAGGGCTGGGAAAAGCAGAACTGGAACAAAACCTGGGCAGGTTGTTCCAGAGTGCCGCCGCTGGCCTGGTTAAAGGGATGAAGGCGCCTCAGCGCTGGACTCAGGTTGACCAGAGCACCCTGGCCTTTGGCGCGCTGGCCCACGGCACAGTTTTGTCGGCTGGCCTGGTGCTCAGCCAAGTGGCACCTTTCTGGTTCGGTGTGGCCTGCGGGGTGCTCAGGCAACGCTCGGCTCTGCGCAGCGGCCGCCGATGCACCCCAGCATTGCTCATGAGCGTCTGCACTCGACCGAGGAAGGCCTCCTCGGGTCCTGTCAGCTCCCTGGTGCGGAGCTGAGCCCGGGCCCCTCGCCTGCCGAGGGCTTTCGAGGCGCCCTCTAGACCAGGGTTGAACTCTGGACTAGAACCCGAGCTTTCTCGGGGAGATCGCCGCCTAGCGGCACCCAGCACAGAAGGCCGTGCCCAGAATTGCAGGCGCAAGCTGCACCGTCTCCCCTCCTTTTCTCTCAACCATATGATTCCATGAGGACACTCATGTTTTAATTTAACAAGATATCGCGTCATGACCTGGAGTGTGCTGACTTTTCCCCAAATACAGCAGCTTTTGCTTTTCGTCGGTGCCAGCAATTCGAGGTCCCGATGTGTAAAAAGCGCCTCCATCACACCGCCCCCGCTTTTCTCGATCATCTGATCTCGCGCTCCATCCTGTCCCCCCTTCCTCTTGTCTAATAATTGCCCTCTGTTCTCGTAGGACACCTTCTTTTTTAGGTTCCACGTGCTGTGGGGACCACGTGATATTTGTCTGCCCAGTGCGGCTTGGGTGACCTTTTCCATTCGCGTTCCTGCAAATGACAGTTTTGTTCGACTTGATGGGTTCTGTCTCGAGTTGGCAATGTGCAAAGCCAGGACGGCCAGTTAACCAGAGTGAGGGTGAGGGGCCCAGGGGACGGCAGCAGGGTGCCGGCACCTCATGACTGTGTGCCAAGCGGGGAGCCCTGCGCTCCAGCTGCAGCTTTACTCTGAGCGAGTGCATGCCTGGGACCGCTGTTTACTGACCTGGAGAAAAAATGCAAAATGCGAGCACAGGGAAACGGATGGGCGGGGCTCAGGAGTCCAGCTTGGGCCCCTCACAGCTGGAAGTCTGCTGGACACGGTCACTTCTCAAGCGGAATCTGATAGTCAGAGGTGGTGTCCGGCCCAGAGAGAGAGCGTGGAGGTGACTCTGGGATCGTCACACGCAGGGGCCATGAAGGGGAAGACAGGGCGCTGGCGGAGCGAGACTGGCAGAGGCAGGTGCCGAGCCGAGGGGAGGGCCTGGAGCGAGCCGCGCCGCTTCTGGGGCTGTCGTACTGAGCAGCATCGCACTGTGGGGCTGCGCGAGCCCGGGGGGATCTGGAGCTGGCTGGATGCAGTCCACTGCTGTGTTCCTTTGTCCTCTACTCTCTGTGCCCAGTGGCTAATGCATCCATCCCCTGGGGACCCTGCGGGACTCAGACAGCTCATTATGTGGACAGTGAGCCTGGGCGGAGTGATCTCATCACATATTAAGCTGCCTGTGCCCTAGAAACCTACAATGTATAAGGGCGGACCTAAAAGGATATAAACCTAGGCGTGCGACAAGTTCGGGAGCAGCCTGTTCGTGATTCGTACTAAGGACGAGTATTCGCATCACCAGCTGAAGCGCCCCTCGAACGTGCGACCTGGGGCCAGGCGGTCTATGGAGCTTACATTCAGGAAGCCGGTGCTGCTGGCAACTGCCTGTCTGTCCACCTAGCACCCACTTCTCTAATGCTTACAGATCGCGTCTCTATCTATAGATACTTAGAGGCACCTAGAGGCATCCACAGATATCCACAGATATCTACGCACAGATGCCTATTTCTAAGTCTATGTAGATGTTTATTGATACAAATAAGTATCTCCAGGTGCTGGAGATAAAGAGAGAAAATCCAGAGTAAGATCACGCAGTCCCCGCCACAGAGAGTCTGGGAGTTTCCGGCTGGCTGGAGACCAGGATTGGAATCGTGACTTCCAGGGACTCTGGCTGAGATGCGAAATTTGCATAGAACTGCTTAAGAACCAAAAGACCTTGCATAGAGCTTTAATCTAGATTATGTGCAGTGGGGAAAGGTTGGGAGATATTCAAGTGGGGACATCAGTGGACTTGGGGCTCCCTGTTTGTCACATGCACCATGGAAGGGTGAGGTCCAGGGTCAGACACTGGCTGAGTGACATGGCTCTGGATGCTGATTAATGAGGCCAAGAAAGGATTCCTCACACAATGGCCACAGGGCAGAGTCTGGCAACACTGAGCTCAGCCCCTTCTAAGACAGAAGCCACTGAGGTTCTTGCAGTGAGAGCAGAGATGGCACGGAGGGCCTCGGGGACCATGAGCAGGGTGTCACTGGAAGACCGGCACTCTTCAGGGAAATGGCAGCTTGTACCAGGGGCGGATGGAGCATTGCTAGAACTTCAGGGCAGTGTGGGCAGGTCAGTCACACAGAGCATTTGGTAGCAGGACATTTCCTTGAGCCAAGACTGTGGCAGGGGCTGGGGTCATTTTAGGGACACAGCCTAGTGTCCCCTAGGAGAGCCAAGGTGAGAGTCACTCATGGCTTGGACGCTATGCTGCCAGGAATCTGCCACTCGCAGAGCTTGGGCATGGACATGTACAAGTAAAAAGGAATCTCAGGAGGCTCCTTGGGGACACTTCCGTAAGTCAAAGAACAAAGGGATCCCCCCAAAATGTAAAACTGCATCATTAAGAGATCACAATTAAAAGCCACCAGACACTCAAGATTAAGTATAATGTACAGAAAAGGCCCAGTATGTGGTATTTAGAAGGAGAAAAATTATGTGTAGCCTAACTGTAAGCATAATTGAAGCTATAAAAGTCAACAAAAGAATACTGTTAATAATTATACCACAATAATGAAAACTAACTATTCTTTAAGAATTACAAATTTCCACACTTGACCTAAGAAAAAAAATGAAAATCTGAACAGACACATATTATTACCTGCTTAAGAAAGCATGGACTGGGGTTTGATTCCTGGCCCCACATGCCGCACCAGCCCTGCCCCTGGCATGCTGAGCTGGCGGCAGAGTCCGGGCATGGTGGTTCATGTCTGTAATCCCAGCACTGAGGAGGCTGAAATTCAGAGGATCACTATGAGTCTGAGCTGTGTAGTGAGACCCTGTACAAAAAAAAAAAAAATGTCATATGTTAAAGATAGATTGATTGATTGATTGATTGATCATTTGGCTATTTGGTTGTTTTGACGTGAGAAAACTTTTTAGCTGAAGGAGGTCCCATTTATTGATGCTTTCAAGCGTTAAACGTGCATTTTGGTTTTTGTCCATGAACTTTTGGCCTACCCCGATGTCTTCCATGTTTTCTCCCACTTTCTCTTCCAGGAGATTTAATGTTTCTCTTTTAATATTTAGATCCTTAATCCATTTAGACTTTAGTTTAGTACATGGTGATAGACTTGGGTCAAGGTTTAGTTTTCGACATGTAGAGAGCCAGTTTTGCCAGCACCATTTATTAAAGAGGCTATCTTTCTTCCAATAAACTCGTTTGGCCCCTTTG
>PVKN010017821.1:0-17121 GCA_004027915.1 Capromys pilorides
TAGTAGTACATTCCCAATAATTGATACAATACATATTGTTGTCCTCATAATAGTTATACAAAGCACAGGATGAAGACATGATAATTTTTCTAATCATTTTTGGTACAAAAAATTTCCTCTCATTGAACTAAGAAAAAGTAGTTGTATACATAGTCCAGTATTCCATAGTCGTAGTGGGTTATTGGCAGAACTGGCAATGTCGGAAGCTGTTGATTGAAGCCTTTTACAGCTCAGCATACTAATCTAGCTTTACTTTTTATGCTTAATGATTAAACTTTTCTGCTGGGTGGTTAAAGGCAAGTTAAAGCATGTTTTATACCTTAATAATAAAATACTCCTGGGCCAGCCCTGCCCCTGGAGCATGCTGAGCTCACAACTGAGACTGGGAGTGGTGATGCGCACCCCTAATCCCTGCTCTTGGGAGGCTGTAAACAAGCGGAGCACTGCAAGTCTGACCTAGTAGTGAGTCCCTGAACATCCCATAGACCCTTCCCTAAAAAATACAGAAAAAAAATAATAATAAATAATAATAATAACATAAATAGGAAATATGAAAGATTTTAGTTGTGCAAAATAAAAACAATGAACAGATAGGTACTTGGCAAGGGAATATCTGCAAGTGGCCAGTAAGCATAAGAAAAGATAATCAGAATTTTGTATCACTTAAAAATGCAAATTTAAAAGGCCAGGGAGATAGCTTAGTGGAATAAGTGCTTGTCTGGCAAGCACAGGGTCCTGAGTTTGATCCCTGGTACCACCAAAAACAAAAACTGCAAATTTAAAACCATAGTGACATGCCACTACCTACCGAAATGGTTAACATTAAGAAGACTATTGGCACCAAGCGCTAGTTAGAACAGGCACAAGCTACGACTTTATACACTGCTGAGACATGCACAATGACATGATCATGCTGGAAAACAGTTCAGCGGTTCTTATTATATTAAACATACGCTTGCCATATGACTCAGCAACTCCATTCCCAGGAATTTACCCATGAGAAACGAAACGTACATCCCCAAGAAGGTGTGCTTGCAAATGCCTCTGTTTCATTTATAAGAAAGAAAAACCAGAACCAACCCAAACGCTCATCATTTCGTGCACAGCTGAGAACATATGGTATGCGCATGCGCACCAAGAAGCTGCTTCTCGAGAAAGCGCTGCTGACGAAAGCCACAGCAGTGTCAACTTGGAAAGGCTAGGCGAGATGGAAGAAGCCATACGCTGAAGCTTGTGCACGCCAGAAAGGGAGAAACGACAGGGGTTTTTGGGGAGTGCAAGGAGGGACAGCAGAACTATTCAAAGCGATGTTCCAGGGTGATGGGACCAGCCTGCCGCTTGACTATAGAGGCCTGAGAAATTGAACTTATACAATATACATGCCTATCATAACTTTAAATTGATAGATTTTTATCGATGTAAATTTTACCTCTATAACAGTGATATAAAGACAGTCCATAACCATGCAAGAACTCCACATTACCCATCAGACAAAGCCTGGGCACTATGGGCAACGGTGCTTGGTCACCTCAAGGAACTCTCCTTGCTCCCCTGTCCCCAGGTACCATGCTCCACAACCCAGCTGCAATGCATAACTGTAAAGCCTCATCCCCATGGTATAGTATTTCCTGTTTCTTACGCTCACTAAACCTGTTTCTTTGTTGTTTTGGTTTGGTTTTTTTCTAATGGATTTCATTGTTACAGGATCTCACTCCCACAGTGGACTTATGGTGATCTTCCTGCTTTCAGCCTCCCCAGTGCTGGGATTACAGGCATGCGCCACTATACCTGGTGCTGTGGCAGGCTCAGCCCACCCTGGGGGCTGGGCTGGCATAGCATGTGGTGCCAGGGATCAAACCGCGGTCCCTGCGATTGCCTAAGCTTGCCTAAGCAGGAGCTTTGGTCCACTGAGCTGTCTTGCCGGCTCCTCTATTCATTTGTTGAAACATTTTCTTTTGATTCTTTTCCATGAACCAGTAAGACTCCTTCATTTAAAACACAGAACTATTATCAATAGATTTACCCAGGGAATGAGACAAGGGGCCTTGATAACTCTCGTGGCAATCAGCATGATGCTGCCAGAGTTCCTGCCCAGGCAACATGTTAACTTGAAATAAGTGAAGTGTACAGATTGTGAAAGGCAAAATGATCATTGACAAATCTATATAGCTCCATAGGAAGAGAAAATTCAGCAAAATTGTTACTTATAAGTTCAACACAAACACCCCAGCCATAGCTAATTAGAGAATGTAGTATACGGAAGATCACATTCATAGGCGCAAGAAATAAAGACCTTAAATTTATCTAAGACTAAATCTAACAGAAGATGTCCATGATATTCATGAAGGTAGTTACAAAATACTTTAAAAAGTAAGTGGAGAGAGATACAGTATTGAAGAATGGGAAGACTTGATTTCATACAGATTCCAAGTCTTTACAATAAATTTAAAACAATTCCAACTAAAATCCCAAAGACATTATTACTGTACACTATGTAAAATATATTCTAAAATTCATGCAAACATGTTACCCCATTAACATGCACTATTTTTATATTTCATGTACCAGTTAAAAATAAACTGCATTAGAAAATAAAATTTATGCAAAAGCATGAAGTTCCAAAGGAATTCTATCTTTCAAGGCAGTCTGCTTTGAGACTACAGGCTGGCTAACTCACAGCAGGCATGCTGTGTTACGCGTGGGGCAGAACAGCAGACAGCTCCAAGACATTCGGCTGTCCATGCTGGGAAAACAAGATGTGCTTGCTTCCCAATAAGAGCAATAGTAAGACCTCATGCTGAAAGACAGATTAGAAAAATTAGAGAACATCCTGATGAACCACAGCGTAGAAAGGAGAAAGGAGAAAAAAATCTCAAAAGAAAACGACCATTCATATGGCCATATCAAAATCTAAAGTTTTGGGTGCAGGGGCCAAGGGTTTAATCCCTGGGCCTGCTGTGCCAGCCCCACCCCCAGGGTGCATTGAGACAGCAACTGAATCTGGGCGTGGTGGCACAGGCCTGTCATCCCAGCTCTTAGGAGTCTGTATACAGGCGGATCACTATGAGTCCAATCTAGTGGAAATATACTAAATATAGAAAAGGAAGGAAGGAAGGAAGGAAGAAAGAAAGGAAGAGAGAGAAGGAGAGAAAGAGAGAAAGAAAGAGAGAGAGAGAAAGAAAGAAAAAGAAAGAAAGAAAGAGAGAAGGAGAGAAAGAAGAAAGAAAGAAAGAAAGAAAGAAAGAAAGAAAGAAAGAAAGAAAGAAAGAAAGAAAGGACTGAGACAATAGCAGGCACCAAGAACAACGAAATCACAGACCAGAAGAAATTTGCAATTTATGTAAGTTATAAATGACTATTATCCAGAAAGCGTGATTTTTTTTTTCCCCATAAGACTATAAGGAAAGACAATAAATTCAACGAGGAGAATGCACCAAGGCTCTGGTGAGCCCTTCACAAGGAGGCAGCCTAAACGCACAGCAGAATCCTAACAATGAGGGAATTTCAGAGTCAAACAATGAGATGCCATTTCATGCCCAACAGACAGGCGCTAAAGTCACTGTGAGTGCCCACTGCCAGCTTGGATACTAGGTGTACGAGGGGAAATGCGTTTTGGAGAGCGTTTGGTGCTGTCTACTGCAGTGCAGAGGCAGGACTTCCAAGAGCAAGTACAAACGGAGCTGCAGGATGTCACAGGAGTCACGCCTGTCACCTTAGCATGGTGATTTGGTTTATTGGCTTGAAGCGAGAGGCTAAGCCCAGCACACAGTGAAAGGACACTGGACCCTTTGACAGAAGCATCTCCATGATTTGGCGAGCATCGGCTAAGACCACTGCATAGCACGCTTGCCCTGGAGTGGAACAAGGAAGAAGACTGGAAGTAGAAAGTCTAGAGAGATCTTGATTCCAGGTGAACTACAGATTCTGACTATGGAGGCTGAAATTCTATTCTTATATCAGATATTTAGATTCCCAGGCCCTATATGAAAACAGGACTATGTCTGTGAGCTCTTCCCCTCACCCTTGCAGAGATTTTTTTTTTAAACTATTATTTATTTATTTTTGGTACAGAGTCTCACTACACAGCTCAGACTTGTAGTGATCCTCCTGTCTCAGCCTCCCCAGCACTGGGATTACAGGGGTGCACCACCACACCCAGTTTCAGTGGCCTGCACAGCATGGCCAGGGTTCTGGAGCTGGCACAACATGTGGTACCAGGCATGCAACCTGGCAAACTTTTGCTTGCCAGGCAGGTGCTTGGACCACTGAGCTATCTCCCCTGCCCCATCTTGCATTGATGTCATTGGTTTGTTTTAATCAGCTAGTTTGAGAGTAAAAACCAAATCACTCCTCTTACAAAATGGGAGCAGGTACAAGTTTTTAAAGTTAGAAATTAAAGGACTGTTCTTTTTGGAGACACATGTTAAGTTAGCAGCTCATTAATCTTCTTTCTGTTCTTAGACTGTAACAACCTGGCTACTAAATTTTTTAAGTCACAGAGTCATTACTCTTTTATAATCTCCAGTGCAAGGATCTGAAAGTTCTTCTTTCACAAAACATCTAGGAGAGGCCACTCCAAACAGGATAAAGACTGGGCACAGCTTGGAGAAGATGGTTCTGAGGGTTGTCAGGCCAGACAGGCCGTACCGAGTTCTGGTAAGGAGGACCAGAGATGGAAGAGCTGTGAGATCCGACTGAGTACATAGGACAGCACTGAAACCTTGAAGGGATGGATGAACAAAAGCTTCTACAAGGAGAAAAGCACAGAGAACTGTCTTTTAATATAATATATAATTGCATTTGTTTAGGATTAATACGTAATAGATGTTCTTTGGCAAAAACTCCAGACTCAGTAAAACCCAAAGAAAGCAGAATGCATTCCCCAGTAAAACCTTTCGAGGAGAAAGCTGGTTATATTTCACAGACCCGTCAGTCCAGCAGCTGGCGAACCCTGACTGGAGGCCATGTTGGCGTACCTCTTACTGCTCCATTCCTTAACATGTCTGGACAAACTCTCACTTGGACACTGGCTTGATTTCTCTACATAGGGCTCCCCAGGCACTGAAGTTCAGCCAGGTTGAGTTCATTCATTCACTGTGATGTCTAGAAGGAGTTTCCTGTGTGTTGCTATACCTGTCTCCAACTGTGTCCCTCACACCCTTCAGGGCCCTTGTGGAAGCTGTCAGACATCTTCCTTAGGTAATAAATAAATAAATAAATAAATAACAATAACAATAACAATAACAATAACAATAACAATAATAATAATAATAATAATAATAATAATTGGGGATTGGAGGTGAGCTACACAAACTTCACATCCATTCCCACCGTCTTGCCCAAAACTTTCAACATAACTTTTAATGTCTGCATAGCTAATCTGTCAATATCTCATAAGATTAGTGGGCCCATTTCCTATTATTGAGCCCTTAAATTGTCTCCAATTTGTCATTCCTATAATAGTATTTTAATTAATGTCTTCTATAAAAGTGTCTCCTGACCCTCTCTGGAGGTGAGCCTGCTGGGCAGTGGGTTTGTGCTTCTTGAACTCCCCTGGCGCTGACAAATCACCCTCCTGAAGATTCCTGTGAACCCCCAGCCTCCTGCCAACACGGCATTTCATTTTGTACTTGTTGTCATTGATTATGTGAAAAATGGTGTCGCTTTACTTTAATGTTGTTTGCTTGATTGCTAATGAAATCAACATTTTCTCATGAATGTGTATATCTGCATTTCTTTGACCCGGCTCTGTCTTGATTTTGCTAGGACTCAGAGGGCTTGAATCCAGCGGAAAAATTTTCACTTCATTTCTCCTCTCGTCATCCACACTCCTCATTGTCTCCAGCCTCATCATTTCTGGCAGCCAAGGAGCGATGGTAACCAAGACTACCAAATAGAGGGTACTCTGCGTCCAGCCTTGCCACCAGCCACTGTCACCTGTGCAAGCCCAAGGGGGGTCCTGGGAGAGTGGGCACCTAGGTTCCGAGGCATGGCGTGGAGGAGCTGGTATCTAATGTCCCGGTCCATCAAGACCTACACTGCTTTGATCCATTTCATTATTTTTTTCTTTTCTAAATTATTTTTTTATTTTATTTTAAAGAGTAAAGATAGCAGAAACAAAGATAGAAAAACAGTAACAAGCAAGAGTACATATAGTACAGAATTTCAAAACAAGAACAAAAATTTAACAATGGTTATATTGCATATTTTCATCATCAAATCTGTTTAGATTAATAGATATAGGTATGTAAGATTGGTCAAATAATTAAATATCAACATTTTCAATAAACCTTAATATTTTTTAACTCTTCCAAATATATTTTGTATTTAAATCACTCTTCCAAAAAATTTATAGGGTCTGAGGATACAGAAAACGCAAGGTCCTAAGTTTGATTCCTGGTACCCCCCTTCTCTTTTGAGTTCTTACACTAGGGAGCCTATGATATTTGCATATGTAGGTCTGGTTTATTTCACTTATGAGTATATGCTTAAGATACATCCACTTACATCCATATGAAGTCTTCTAGTTTATCTTTCTTTATAGCTGAGTAATACTCCATTTTATGAAAATACCACATCTTTTTCAACCATTCTTCAGATCATGGGCATTTTGGTTGTTTCCAAGACTTGACTATCACAAATTGTGCTGCTGTAAACATAGGTGCACAAATATCACTATGATATGATGTTTTTAGTTCTTCTGGGAAAATTCCCAGTAGGGAGATAGCTGGATTGAATGGGATTTCCAGTTCTAGTTTTTTAAGGAGTCTCCACACTGCTCCATTTCATTATTATTAAGAATAAAGGGCAACTTTCTGGAAAACAGGGTTGTCTAACCCTCTTAAAATTTAAGAAGATAAAAGTACCCAACACCTGTGCGATGCCTCTAGAATTCTCAGGGTGTTCGTTCCTCCAGTAATAAGCTCTGAAGCTGGACTGGGTGCCTATCTCCAATTACACAGCAAGCCAAAGTACTGAGTGCTATTGATAGAAACCTGAGTATCTTGGAGCAAAATGAAAGTCAATACAATTGCTCTGCGATCTTTATTTATATTCTAAACCTTCTCCAAATGGAAATGTGGATAATGAACAGACACTGATTAAATGGTCCATATGAATATTCATCGAATCACCTGGACTTTCATGTTAATTTTGTTCTTTCTCCTGTGGCTGTCTCTGAATAGAAAAGCTTCCTTCCTTCTCCAAAGACTGGGAGTTCTGCACTGATTAAAAAACAAAGGGAGAAACTGAAGTTGAAATTCTGTCAAAAGAAAGAAAGGCATTAACAAACAATGTCACTAGTTTCGGGATTTAATTTGACCTTTTAATTTTAGATGAGTTCCACCTTGAAAATCTACCCTCATTTAATTTCTTCATACAATGGAAATTATTTTATCTGAAGGGATATATATTTAATGAGAGCTGTGGGAGTATAGTATTTCACAGTATTATCATACATAATATGATAACTCTATATCATATAGAGTTCGTTTGAATAGATGTTAAACTTACATCCACATTTGAACAAGCACTAGGGAAAAAATTCCAATAGCTATTAGACAGAAGTCTAGAGATGAAAAATAAGTGAAAAGCAAACGTGGGCGCATGTGGATTATGATGAAATTCCCTTGTCTGTGCAAACCCTTGCCGGGACCCCCACGTCTGCTCTGAAAAGTCCTCCTTGGGTCTCTGGGGAGTGGAAGGCTCTAGCCCTGGAGTGGGGGCCAGTGGCCCAGATGTCCTTCCTGCTTCTTGAGGCCCAGCCTCCAGTCGGACCTTCTCCCCAGCCTCCTCTCCACCCTAGAAGCCCTCCTGCCAGGGGTAAGGGGTGTAGCTCAGCTGCACAATGCCTGCCTGGCAAGTGTGAGAACCTGAGTTTGATTACCAGTACAAAAACTCAAACAAACAAAAACGCTCCTTCATCCTTCCCACCTAGAGCTTGTGCCCCAGGCTCAGAGAAGGAAAAGGGAGGGGCAGGGCAGAAGCCTCTACTAGGAAAAAATCTCCCTCTTCTACTGCCCACCCCTGGGCCAACACACACACACACACACACACACACACACACTATGCTGTAGCTGTTGGTGCAGTACAGCCTACTGACCTACCAGGAACCTCCTGGGAACCTCTGAACCCCTGGGCCTGGCATGGGCTGGGTGGGATGGTCTAGCCAGTCTGCCCTCAGGTCAGCGCAGCCCCTCCTCCACCGACTTGGTTCAGTGTGTGAACATCCCTGCGTGGCCAGGATGACTCCAAATCCACACAGTGCTTGCTGGGAATCCCTAGGGCTACCCATGGAAGATCTTGTTCATTCCAGCCAAACCTGCACACAGAGATCCTATCTCCCTGAATGAGGGGGTTAGGTGGGGCCCAGCTTCTGTGGGTGCCAGCCGACGACTCTCACACGACCAGCCCCTTGCTACTTTCTGCGCCCTTCCCTTCCCTCACTCGTACAGCCAGGTTCACCCTCTCTGCACTCCCCCACCCACCCTTCAAAAAAATCTCGTCACCTCCCTGCAAATTCAGCTTGCATTCAATTCTCTTTGGATTTTTTTCCCTATCGCACAGTAACTCTTACAGATTAAACCTGCCTCCACCCCGCTAACTAGTGGATGGCTTTGTACATCTTTGATAGTATCATTTATTTTATGATCTTGTGGCACTTCACAGAGAATGGGCTCTGTCCCCAAAGTGACACGTCCTCAGTGTCCTCACCAAAGACAGACACCTCCATCATCAAAGAACACGCTGGCTGGCTCAGGGCAGGCTTCATATTTCTATCTCACCCAGAAAGTACTAGCTAGTTGGATTTTTCTCTGTTCTCAAAGGAATCTGCACATCAAAAGAAGATACTCAGTGTCACACACGGGCTTCAGCTGGTGTCTGCTGGGGGGTTCAGTGTGTGCCCTGCTTGTATCTGGATGCCCCCCTCCAAAGGCTCATGTGGTCATGGGAGGGGCTTTTCAGAGGTTGCTGGATCTAGGGTGGGTAGTGCTGAGATTAAATTGTGCAGTGCTGGGCTTAAAGGTGCAAGATTAGTACACTAGTCCACTGATTAGTTAAGTAAGCGTAGTTCTGGGAGTGGACAATGGGAAGCTAAACCTGCAGGTGGGGGATACCACACAAAAAGCAGGTAGCCAGGAAGAGACACAAAGGAGAAGTCTGGGCCTCCCGCTGCCTCTGCTTCTGCTGCTCGGCTGCTTCCTTTCTGCTAACCATGAATCGTTCCTCATCTGCCATGTTCTTCTTCCGTGCCAACCTGCCACGGAATCAGCCAACTATGGCTGAAGTCTCTCCATGCTGTGAGCTACAACAAACCTGCCCTCCTTTAACTCTGAATGCTGGGTATTTTGTCTCAGCAGCAACCAAAGTAACTAAGACAGTGACTGTGCACGTCCCAGAGCCTGCGGTCCTATCTGGAGGGAGGGACTTTCTAGAGGTTGTGACAGATGCCAAGACAGGAATCTTCACAGGGACGTTCAAGCCTCACGGTGCAAGCATTGGTGTGGCTCAGTGTCCAACCCAGAGGATGACCAGAGACCGGGTGCACCACAGAACCTCTTGAAAGAGAGGACAACACAGGACACAGCCACAGAGGGCTTCGCTACCAACTGCTCCCGACGATGAAGAACTACAGGGAGTGACACAAAGGCCAGGAGGGGCTGGCACACCGGGAGCAGAGCAGCTGTGTGTGTTTACCCAGTGTCCATTGGCCTCAGTGCAGGACACAGGGTCCCAGGCCACTCAGTCTGGGTCATCACAGGCACTCGATCGACATCCCGAGTCAAGAGCCCCCGTGTGTAGTGAAGTAACTGTGGGGACCTCCGTGACAGAACCTGTCCGGGGTCTTGAGCCCCGCTGCACGGCTGAGCCACCGTTGCCAGTGTGGCTCTATTGTTGCTGAATCTCCTATAATGCTATCATGCTGAAACGCAGGTATGGGGGTGGGGGACAGAAGAATTAGGGGTGTTAAGATGTCAGGTGTGGGGATAGCCAGCCCAAGGCTGTGTCTGGCCACTGCTGTGGGCTATCTTATTCCATCGAGCCAAAGGAAACCTGCAGAGCTCTCCTGTATGTGCCCTGAACAATGACAGTCACATCTCTCCCAGGTCTGTCTTATACTTTGCTGGCCAGTTGGGCTGGAGTGAACTAAAGAGCCGGTGGGTTTCTGTTATGGTTTGCATAGAGGTGTCCCCCCAAAGCCTCATGCAGTCATGGGGCTGCTTCTGGAATTCGTAATTGATTATTGTGGAAATGGGTGCTGCACCTCCCCTGGGGCAGGTGATTTGCATTTCAATGTAAGGAAGGAAGAGAAGTTAGCTGCTTGAGCTGCTGCTACTCTCCCTGTGCTCTTGCTCCTAACTGCCACCATGAAAGGTTACCCTCTGCCGTGTGCCACTCTGCCTTAGAGCTGAAACCTCCAGTAACTGTGAGCTAAATAAACCTTTCCTTCCCTTATTTTGAGTGTCAGGTGTTTGTCCCGGAAGCGAGAGAACAGTAGCTAAGACAGTCTCAATGTGGCCTGTAGGAGTCCCTGAGCCCGGCAGTCCTCGTGCTTCATCTTTAGGCTGCCTCATCATCAAACTCCATGCAGAGTTGAGCTTCATAGGACAGTTACTGGCCTCCAATACTCATAAAGAGAACACCTCCCTTGGGCCCCAGGGCCATTCACACATTTCCCCCAATAGATCCTGGGCTAATCCTCCTGTCTTCTGTATTGCTACCCCATGTGACAAGGTGAGGAGACCTTGAAGACCAGGTCCAGTAAAATGAAGAGAACACTTCAGCTCAGAGCGCTGAGACAAAGGAATTCTGAAGTCAGGATTACTGGGATGGAGGGACATGAAGGTAGATTATGAATGGCAGCCCATGACAATAGAGTGGGTTGTCTGGAGGATCCCATTTCCCAAACCCTACCTGGACACTAGTAAGCTTCCAGCAAGGAGAGAAACCCTAAGGGCGCAGGGTTTTCAGCAAGGATGTGTGTATCACTCTGTCCCTAAGACTCCCAAGACACAAATCCTGCTCTGGCCTGTAAGCCACTGTCATCTTGCTAAGTTTGTCTCTTGCCTGTGCTGGTGCCCACAATCCACCTGTGCTAGCACCAGCCATCCTCTGAGAGAGAAGACAGCTCAAAGATGAAAACAAGGCTAGAACACACCCACTGCTCCAGGACCATGGCTAGCTCGTCTAGCGCACACTTGGACTAGCTGGTGCCAGGGCTCCCAGACACTTCAGTGTGGGCAGCGAAGTCCACACCACGCATCTGTCTCTGTCACTGTCCCTCCTGATTCCAAGGAGGGGCTAGCCCAGCACTTTCCATGTCCCACTCTTGGTCCTCTTTTGCTTGTTTAATGAGGTGTGTCAGAAGCTGTGAAATGGCACACAATGGGCCTTGTAGTCAAGCAGGGTGGAGCTGGCTTCCGCTGTGAGGACAGGGGCAGGGTTTCACCTCACTGACAATATTTTCATCATAAAACTTCTAAAACTAGCAGTAGAATCATGTGCAGTTTGGAAGGTTCCAAGAAGGAAGGGGGGCTCAAGGAGTGAAGTGTGTGCTGTGGGCCAGAGTGGGGTGTGACCAGAGTTGACACAAGCACATGCCACTCCCTAGCACTCGGACCTTTAAAAGGTCTTCCTGGGGTCTGGATGAAGGTCTTCTCTAACTCAAGACCCGGCGTGAAGCTTCTAGAAGATGCAAATGCTAGGCAGAAAGAACAGACCTAGAGGTTTACACAGAGCTACCTGTAGGGGACTACTCAGCCAGATATCCGAAGTGTGGGGCAGGGGGTGTTCCAGAAGTCACAGCTGAGTGGGGCCAGGGGTGACCCTGCCACTACTGTGAACACATAACAGCACAAGTCACGTGTGATCACTGCAGCTGTGTGTTAATTGTCACAGCTTTACATTTGTTTGTTTATCTTGAAATATAATTTTAGTTAGGAATAATTATTTCCAACTTAATCAAGACTCATGGGATAATCATTCCTTGCTTCATCAAGAGCTATATATGTAATAAATATAATTTATTAGAGTTTTAGATGAAATGACTGCCTCGAGGTAAATTTCCACATACTTCCAAAGAGCAGCCTTACTACTTTTGATTCCCACGTGGCCACGCCCCTTCAAGTACCAGAGAGCTGATGCCTAGGACAGGAGGGAATAGGGAAGCGCACCGCTCCTCCCCTCCCCCCAACCCAGGTTCCTTGGGGAAGGGCAGGACTGTGCCCCGCAGATCTCCCACACCTTAGAACACCCAGTCAGAGCTGAGTCCCGGTGGTCTGTGCTATGGTAGCCTGCTGGGTTGTGGCCCACTCAGGATCTACACTCTTCCTTGGTCCATGTGGTACACATTCCCACTGCCACTTCCTGGGACCAGCTTACAAAAACATATTCTCTCTGATTTTGTCAGGGAAGTGGCTGCTGTTTAGCTCAGTGACTGCAAAGGCGTCCTGCTCTGCTGTGTGCTCCGGCTGCTGCTGAGAAACAGCTTTTAAAAAATGACCTTGAAACAGAAAAGGACGATGATAACACTAACACACACTGCTCTAAAGTGTCCCCATTTCCTACTCCAAAAAGAACCTCTAGCCCAGACAAGAGGAAACTGCAGAGCATGTGTGAGAGCAAGGTGGCCTGGGGACGTGGCTAGTTAAGACCAGAGAAGAGACACAGATGGCCTGGCTTTCCAGCCCCGGACATCAGTTCACAGAAAGGGTCCTCTGTGGCAAGACAAATGAATGGAAGAAGGCCATTGCTGGAGCTCGCCGCTGCGTAGCTGACCCAGATGTCACAGACGCTTTACTTTGCTCCACACGCACTCTGTATGTCTCTCAAATAAATGGCAGAAAGTGAGCTTTGTTGTGTCCTTATGAACAGAGTAGATCCGGTAGCCGATCACATTGCTGTCTTCATTGGCCCCAAAGAGGCACATTTTACAACCTAGGAAAAACACCCTTATGTTCTGCATCGCCGGCAATGTTACTTGCCCTCTGGCAGTAGCTGTTCATTTGCACCATTTTATTTCCTTAGCCTTTACTTTTTTATTATCATAGCACTTTTCCATTTCTATGCATTATTTGAAGACATCTCAATGTATTGAAAATTTAGAGAGAGACCTGCCTATATCCATGCATGTATTTTGTTTTATCCGGATGTGTATAGACACTAAATCAAGACTTGAAACGATAATGATCTGAGCTGCGGATGTCATTGTGAAAATGTTGAGAAAGAACTGACAAAACCAGGGCCAGCCAGATAGCTCAGTGGATTAAAGCGCCTGCTTAGGCAGATACAGGGACCAGGGTTCAATCCCCTGAGATGGCCATTGAGACCGGGTATGGTGGTACACACCTATAGTCCCAGCGCTTGGGAGGCTGAAAACAGGAAGATCACTACGAGTCCAATCTGTGTAGTGAGACCCTGTAGACCCTGTCCTAAATATTAAAGAAAAAAAAGAACTGACAAAGCCAACAAATGATTCATATACATAGTGTAGGAAAAATGGTACAAGTCCCTAAGAAAAAGGCAAACAGCTCAGTGGAGAAATGGCAAAAGACCGGAAGAGACCCTTCACTAGCAGGAGACAAGGACTGGCAAGGAACTTTCAAACACTGCTCCACCTCACAAGTAACCGGGGAACAGAAGGCTAATAGCAAGACAGAAGATCGCCTGGACCAACAGCTTGCAGCTGCTTCTCCGCACGCAGGCTGGAACACACGGGAGGGGCCCTGTGGTCCGCTGCTGCTCTCTGTGTCTCTGTGTGTCACCCAGAAGGCAACTGGTCACTCCCTGCTTCTACGGAATGTGCATGAATATCCAGAGCATGCGTCTCCCTCCCAAATCACAGTTTGGAGACAGAATCAGTAATTTATTTCTATAAACAGCCAGACAGAGGCTAGAACCAGGGACACACACCAGCAATCCCAGCACTTAGGAGCTTAAGACAGGAGGATGTAGGGATCAAGGCCAGCCCGACCTGTACTGGCAGTATAAAAGCTACCATGACTGTGTTCCAATAAAATTTTACTTACAGAAGGAGATAGCAGGTGAACCATCACGCACCTTGGCTTGGCCTAGTGATCCCCATGTGTGCGATTACAAAGTAGAAACCACAGTAGCCACAGACTGGATACAAGCTGGCCTGCGTCTCTACAGCTGCGGGGCAGCCATCCCACTTGGCTGAAGGCTGCGTGGAGGAGTGGAGCCAGGCGACCCTCCACGTGGATGAGTCCTCAGCACCCTGTGTATTCACGAGGGCAGAAAACCACACACCAACACGCATGCGCTCCCTTTGTGCAGAGTCAGCAGCACGTAAGTCGGAGCCAGCGTGCTGCGCTGTGGAGACGGACGTGCGCACAGCAGAGCGTGCGCAAAACAGGAAGTGATGATCGCAGAATTTGGGTCAGAGTTGTTGGAAGCGAGAGAAGGAGGACAAGGAGTCGTGGTCAGATGAAGTCCGGACTGGAGTTGCATACTCAGGCTCAGTATAACTGTATGGAGGCTCATTTTATTTCTTTTTCTTTAAGTTGAAGCTAGTGCATTTTTACCTTCTGTCTGTCTCTGTCCCTCTCTCTGTCTCTCTGTCTCTCTCTCTCTCTCTCTCTCTCTGTCCCTCTCCCTGTCTCTCTCTCCCCAGTCTTTCTCTCCATCTCTCTCCCCCTCCCTCTCCCCTCACTTTCTATCGCCCTCTGGTGGGTTTTATAGCGTAATTTTAATTTTAGAAAGCATGGAAGTGAAGAAGAGCCCCAGGCATCAGCACCACTTGCCGTCTAATTCTGAAGCAGTGAGAGAAGATGAGGGATGAATACAGGCAGGAGGGAAGCTGGCAGGATTCCAGGGGTGCCAGGAGCCATCAGGACAAGAGACAGGACAGGCAGGCGTGTCACAGAGAAGGGGCCAGAGGAAGAACGGCAAGGGTCCCGGAGGTCAAGGGCCGCCTGTGGCAGGGCTGCCCTTCAGGGGCAAGCAGAAGAAGCAGCAGCAGGGAGAGGAGGCAGAAAGCCTGGGAGGCAAGGGTAGTACTGAGTCCAACCCCTAAAGGCGGATTGTGTAGCCACAGCCCACTCCACTACCCAAGTGGCCTGTACCAGGTCTTCAACTTACACTGCCAGACAAGGGGGACAGGAGCACCTCCTAAGGTGGGCGCCATTACTGCGGTAATGTGACCAACAGCAATGTGTTCCAAGTTCCTGGCGCCACCATGGAGCATGAGAGGCACTTGCTCTATCTAGCCCTGGCGTCTAGGCTGATTATTGCTGGCTGCACGAGAGTCCCAGGGAAGCAGGCTCTTGACAGTGTCAGGCACCAAGCTGGGCATCTAGAGGAGAGCAGGCCATCAGGGGGAAACACAGAGGTGTCACAGACCCAAACAGCAGCTGCAGTCAACAGTCACCTCCTCCTAGAACTGACACTGTGAGAGTGGACCCCCTCTGGGCCACACTGGCCAGATCTCTTCAGGGGCCCTCAAAGAGGCTGTCCCCTGCACACTGCAGTGCTGGGACAGAAGCCCCTGGAACTCACAGCTGATTCTTTAGTGCCTGTCCTGATAGGGACACTCAGGATGGCGCCAGGATGAAGCAACAGGACATACAGGAGAGATGGTCCAGGAGGCATCCCCGTGCTTGTGAATGGAGGAGGTGAAGCACCTTGAAGTTCAGTGGGAGACGCAGAGATGACAGAAAATTCCACAGCAAGAAGCATTCTGAAAACACAAACTAAAGCAAGAGGAAACAAAAAGGATAGTTCTCTGGGCTGCTGACTGGCAGAGGCAGATGGCAAAGATCAAGAAGATGGATTGATGCTATGATGTGGGACGTACCAAACTTTAAGCCACACAAGAAGGATATCTCACTGCAGTCACAGCTGAACTGCACCCTGTGGTGACTGACAAGCCACGAGAGCTCACAGATGAGTGATCAATGAAAGTGTGGCTCCTGGATGGGTCTGGTGCTCCAGAAACAGCAGGTCTTGAAGACCACGCGTGCTCAAGACAGGCCATGCCTGATGCCAGGAGATGCTGGGGATTGATCTCCCCTGTCTCTCTTTCATTTTTAATAAAAGGTATCTTCCCAGGGGGCAGTAGCTTTGGGTAAGTGCTAAATAAATCATCGCTAGGCCTGGTGCTCCTCTCTACCCCCACAGTGCTGGCTTTGTAAGATGGAGGCACTGCAGGTTTCCTCAGAGACACTGGGAATGGGGGCAGGGACAACTTAGGAAAAGCCAAGCTGAGCTGGAGTCACTGACTGCCAACTCCCCATGGACTTGCTAACCCCTGAGAGTGAAGCTTGTACCTATGCAAAGCTCCCCCGAACGATGCTAAAAACACTGTCCTGTTCATCCAGAGGTGATCTCTGGTGATCCAGAGATTGAAGGGTCAGACTATGGGTGTAGGGCAGAGTGTGTCTGGTGGCCAGAGAGGACAGTGACACCTTCCAGCCTGAGTATAAACAGCTAAATTATTGTGGCCAGGATTCAACATGCCTGAATCCCAAAAGCAACATCTTGTCTTCCCAGGGACTGCCTCCTCCTTCACCCCCACCCCAGCCCTGAACACAACTTCCTTTTGCCTTTCCCACGCCACAAGAGAAGCCCCAAGCTGCCCATGTGTCACCGAGCCTGTCCCTCAAACTCCATCCTCAGCAAAAATCCATACAACCCCAGCTCCCCATTGTCTCAGCTCAGAGGATCCCTGCTGCCTTGTTGAGAGCCTCTCTATTTCCTCAATGTCAATAAAAGTCTTTCTTTGCTTTTCTTAACCTCTCTGCTGTGCTGAAGAGACTAACAGATAGTGTATCTCATGGTGTTCACCTTCATGTATGTGTGCACGGTCCCTCTCATGAATGCTCTTGTGCCTGTCTGTACAAGCATGTACACATGTATATACATGGGACAAGGAAACCCACACATGGAAGGAAAAGAAGAAACTGAATTTTACTTTGCAGATGTATGGGTTGTAAACCTGCACCTGCTTCAACACAAAACTCAATTACCAGTGGAGTGGGAATTCATCAAATAAAAGGTATTTTCTGGTAGGAACAGAGCAACTTTTCCATGGTGTGATCCAGTGGGAGGAGACCCACATTCTATATATTCAACAGACGTGCATTTATGTCCCGATTCATGTTA
>PVKN010017822.1:0-17129 GCA_004027915.1 Capromys pilorides
AAAGGAGCCCATGATGTCACAGTGTATCTTAATGTCCTGAGGAAATCTACAGACCAGCACCAGGATTCTCAAACTCTCTTACCCTCAGCCCTCCAGACACCTGTATAAAAGAAAACCGAAACCCTCTTTAAAGAAGGTCAGTTAATCTCAGAAGAAACTCTGACCACCCTTATCAAGGCCTCTTCAAAGGTCTCTTTGCCATGTAAAATATAAATAAATAACCAGCTTATCTTTTCCAACAAGCTCTCCTTTACCTGCCCTTCTCCTCAAGTCTTCCTTTCTACCTCCAAGGAACATTAACAAAACTCCCCACCTCCTGGGGAGGCAGCGCTCAGGGTCAGACTGTGCCCGTATTCCCAAGTCAGGTGGCACACAGGGAGCTCCTGCTTTCAGCCCCATGTTGGTTTTCCTACTGCCTTTGTTTCCCCTTTTTAGATAGATATGGATAAGTTTGGGTGTTGTAGGACTTTGGGAGCTGGGCTGAGGGGAATCTCCTTGGAACCTGGCCTTAATTTTCCTGCAGAATCTGGCATTTTTGTGAATTAATGGCTGGAAATCCTTGGAGCACACAGGTGAGGGGAGATCTTTTGGGTCTAGAAATGAAGTTGTGAGGATCTTTCTGGAACCTAGCAAAGTGTCCTTATAGCCACTATGTCAAGTGGTCTACTTATGGCCCATGTATGCTTTCTTGGCCCACCTGTAACACAGTGTACAGGGATCCTGGTGACAATCAAAGCGATGAGATACTTCTCCATTGGCCCAAAGACAATGCCAAGAGGAGCAGGGGCTTCTGACACAGAGGCTATGGGGACGCATTAGGCACCTACACCTTTAGTGGTCTCCCTCCACTCTCCTGCAAGGATCAACTCTTTATCCATGATCAGGGCTCAACCACGTGGTCCCTGCCCAGAAGATCCTCATCAGATGTGGTCCTGGCTGACCTCCATGCCTCAGTATCCTTCTTGTTTTGTATGTTATCCACCCCTACATGCAATTGTCCCGACTCTATCATTTCCTCTCTGTGTCCCATTTTGGAACATGACCATGCTTGATTTGGTTATCAGATATCCTCTTTGCAGAAATGCCTGACACATCTTAAACCCTCCAAAAAGTGCACACATAAAGTATGATGAAAAGGGATATGATTTAATGCAATTAAATTTTTAATTCTTATATTATTATATTTAATGAGTATTTCCAGCCTCAGATCGTCTGAGCAAACATGTTTGAATACTCATTGTAGAGAACTTATAAAAGCATTTATTTGATACACAGATCAAAATCCAAACACAATTAGTCACCTTTTAAGGATCAGGAAAGAGAAGCCAGAGGAGGGGTCAGCGATTTTGCCTAAGTCATAGAGCTATGGAATAAGCAGCTCTTCTCCCTCTCAGTTCATGTGTGTTCCACTGTTCCACACTTTTTCTCAAATTACTGCTTTGTGCACATGCACATAGACTCTTTCGAGTATCCAGGGATACAGGGGCAGAATTACAATCATAGCTTTGATGCTCTCTCTGGCCAAGTTTAAGTCCCTGCAGGACTGTCCATGAAAGAGCTGATATTCATTCATGGTGACAGAAGAATATAAGTCCCCAGGAGTATCGATATGAAAAAAAAATGGACTTTTAAGACTGTGTTCTTCATTGCAGTCATGTTTACCTGTTTTTGCTCTTTTTTACTTACAATATGTCAGCAATTTGATCTTGAGGCTGTCACCCTTCAGAATTTGCCATAGGAGGAAAGGCATTATGAATGAATGACTGGAGGGTGGACCAGAGCTTAAGAAAGTTCTAGAAGAACCTTCTATGAGACCTCTGTCATGGGTAGAAAACTTTGTGTTGGATGTCTTTGTAATGGGTGTTCTGTCCAGGTACTTCTGGAAATTTCTGACACTAAGGGAGGTAAATAGGGACCACCTGTATTTTTTTTTTTTTAGTACAAGGTCTACAGGGTCTTACTATACAGAATGGACTGTTTTTAGCCTCCCAAGCACTGGGATTATAGGCACGTCATCATACCCAGTCTCAATAGCTCTCTCAGTGCACCCCCGGGGACAGAGCAGGCATGGCATGCCAGGAATCAAACCCTGGTTCCTATGTTTGCCTAAGCAGGTGCTTTACTCTGCTAAACTATCTGGCCCACCCTTAACACTTCTAATTCTGGTAATAAATATTTTGTGTTACCCAATCTCGCACACATTTAGTGAGTTAAGCCTACTTCACAGCCTGGTTTTGGGGAGTAACATCTAACATCTACTGTACAAGATTACACAAAACAGTATCACTAATCAATTTGTCATTAAAGATGATTAATTGTACTAATAAGCCTAAAGTAAGAAACAAATGTGAATAACTATTTGGTACATTTCCTCTCTCCCTCCCTCTTTCCTTTCTTCCTGCCTTTTTTCTTTCCTCTTTGTGTGTTCCATATCTCTATGTCTCTGTCTCTGACTCTGTCTCTCTTTCTCTCTGGCAGTTAATTGAAAGCAAGACTTAATGTGTCAAATTTGAATAAAAATATACATCTAAAATATGTATTTTCCCAGATACTTCAAAAAGACATCTGAGCACTGAGCAGAAATCTTCAAAAGCACCACCAAAGAGATCTATTTTCTAAGAATAATTTCCACAAAAAGAAAAAAAATTATTATAGTGCTTCCAATTCTCATCTTGCCTTATATAGCTACATATAAAAACTTGAAGGGTAATGAGAGGAAAGCAAAGCATTTTTACCTTTGAATAGGTTCTGCTTCAGTTGTGTTAAGGGTAGAACTACTCATGGAGGCTTAAGTCATTTCTTACAGCTTTCCCAGTACTGCACAACATGCCATCTCCTAAAAGCTCCAAGAGCCCCCAAGGATCATGCATGATACAGCCACTTGCCTCTGGTTTGCTACTATCATCCCGATCTTGGAGATGCCTCTTGAAATGCAGATGAAGCATGGAGAGTAAAGGGTGCCTGTATCAATCTTTGAAAGACTTTGCAGGCCAGGGCCTAGGGAGCAGGGGGTGGGGAAGGCAGGGTCTGCTTGCCTCTGTCTTTCTAGACAGAAGTGTGCCTTAGGTAGCTAAAGTCAAAATCTTATCTTGGGATAGGAGCTCCAGAAGCAGACTCTGAGACAAGGTTGCACATGCCCATTATTAAAGAAGCCCTCGAGGAAGGAACCCAGAGGGGCTGTGGGATAAGTAAGCTGAGTGGAAAGAAGCCAGAATATAATTGTGGCCCAAGACTGAGGCCCAGCCCCTGCCTGACCCTGGGTTCTGATGCAAGGACAGCACCTAGTAAGGCAGCTGAGCTTTCATCATCTTGCCTCAAGTAGCCTTTGGCTAAGGGGAGATGGATGTTAGATACATGGGATTTTTTGAATGCTGGAGCTTTCTGCATTTGTAATAGTAATGGCTCCCAGGGCCCCAGGCAATGTGATGAAGAAGGTGAGGGATTGCCAGCCAGTAGGACTCAGGGATAGCAGCATGGGATGGCTCAAGTATCAAAGGGACCCTAATCCTCAAAAGCCCCTACTGTGAATTCAGAATGTGTTCCCCTCTATCAGTTCCCCTCCATCAGTTTCCTTCAATCCTTCAGCATCTCCCATCCTCCTTCTGTGCTTCCACCATCGCCCAAGCAAAATAAAATTGGGACTCTCCGGCCTAAATTTGGAAGGTGATTTAAAATGCATATAATTTATTACGTATGTGGTCATTTATTCCAAGTAGGGAGAGGGTTCTTGCAGGCTTTCTTATCATGAACAGAATCCTTTCTTGCATGACAACTTGGTTTGATCAGTAACTAACTTCGTTGCCTTCTCTTTGATTTCTCTTTGCTGGATTACAAAGACTCCCCAGTCTGTATACTTCTTAACTTACTGTTGAACAGAAAGATGAATAGTTAACTGTTACATAGTACAAGGTATACTATGTTATAGAAACATTTCAGAGGCCCACAGCAAGCTAAGTGTCTCTTCCCCTTTCCCCTAGAGTTGAAGGTAGGCTTCCAGAGTAGGGAACAATGGACTTTAAACCATAAGGTTTCCATAGGTGGACCCAAAGAAGCGCAGCAGAAATTCCAGGAAGAAGGCTGAGTAAGTGAAGGTTAAAAAGGCCAAGAGACCTGTCCCTCTTGAGGGACTAGCAATGGAGCACTGGCTTCAGCCTCATGGAACTTATCCAGAATCATAGGAAAATAGCTTTGGTTACCAAATCTCACTTCCCCTTGTCCTTGGATATCCTTGGGGGAGGCAACTGACCTGAGTGCAGCCTCTAGCCTTGCAGTGGATGGCTCTGCCCCTTCCCACCATCCTCCTCAACACAAAGGATTCCTCCTGGGGAAAACAGCAAGTGCCCTGTGCACTCAAGAAGCAGATGGTACAAAAATTGACAAGAGATGCAAACGGGACTCAAGAAGAATGTTATCTGTAGCCTATTCTTTTGCAAGGTGATGGCTTAGCCCAGTTTTAAAAGCAAAAATCCTAGGAAACTGCAGTCCCATGAAAACTGCAATGACTGTCCACTCTACTCTTGTGGATGTCCTTGGGTTTCTCGGAGTCAGCTGTTAAATGTTAAAAATGAGTTCATCTGAAGTTATTCTAAGTCAGTAGCACCAAACAGACATTTGCTTAAGACACTTGTAAAATCTAAATGTCCCATGGCAAAATGTGTGCCTAAAACTTAAACTTACTATGTGTACAGGCTCATGCCTGTGATCCCAGCACTCTGGAAGGCTGAGGCAGGACCTGTGGGTTTGAGCCCAACCTGGTTCATCTAGCGAGACCCAATCTCATAGTATAAAGGGAGGGGATGCAGTTTATGGGTTCAATATACAGGACTGAAAAACAAAACTAAAGATAGGCTCATTAAACACTAGAGTCTCTGCAAAAAAAACTCTCCCTCCTTTGACTCTCTTAGGAAGGTAGTTGGGGATTTGGAGTCTCTCTGGGCAGCAGTGCTTCGGGGTCCTTGTGCTCCACAGCACCTGGTGGGGACCTGGTTTCCTCTTACCTTATTCAAACCACACTTTACTGTTGCAGGTGTTGGTGCAAGCTCACACTCACACCCATGTTGAAAAGAAACAGCTTAGTTGGGGATGTAGGTCAGCGGCTTAAGTGCCTGCCTGGCAAGTGCATGGTCCCCAGTTTGATTCCTGGTACTACAAAAAAAAAAAAAAAGAAAAAAAAAAGGGGGTGTGTGTTTGTTCCTAGTTCACTTCAGATTCACTTTTACTAAGTGAACTTTTTTATATTTCGTTATTTCTTATTAGTGTAGCAACGTGTAAAGTGTGCTTTTGTTTGGAGAACTGGTAATATACATACCATACCCTTGACCATTTTTTTCACCCCTCTACCTTCCTGTTCCCTCCTTCCCCAGGACTCCTTATTGCCACAAAGTCTCCCTATCCCCTATATTTTGCCCTTGAGAGGACTTTTATTTTGAGTTTCTCATGAAAGAAAAACTGTGTGATATTTAAACTTCTGTGATTTATTTATTTCACTTAGCTTTATGGTTAGCTGGTGGGAATGTACACCAGTGATGACTGCTTTTCACTGTTGACAGTACTATCACCTAATGCAAGGTCCATTGGGGCTTTTTCTTCCAGGTCCTTGGTGTCCCAAACAGATAATTAGACAAGACACAAAGAGAAGGCAGTGAATGTGTCCATTTATTAAAGATGGAAAGGAAGTACACTCTACAGGGCGAGAGCAGAGAGTGAAAAGACTGGTCTGCAGGGTAAGGAAAAGGGGTTCTTTTGTATCCAGAATCCCACCTTATCTCATTCTCATGGAAATAAGGCATTGGGACAGTCATCCTATCAAACACCCCTGGCCACAGCCATGCATAACTGTTCTATGGAAGCGCTAGCCCATGGCTTTCTGTTAGACATAAACAAGGGATCAGAACCTGTGTCTTTTAATTGGCTATGCCCACATGCAAATGAAGAATCAAAAGGTACATCTTTTGATTGGTTCAGTAAACACCATATTCAAATGAAGGATTGAAAATACTACTTTTCTGATTGGTTCTCCATGCAGTGATGAAGATGTCCCTGTACTGGGAGTATCCCTCATCCTGCTACCCTATCTTAGTATTAGTGATAAACAGACAAGCTGTCCAGCCCACTGAAAGCAGAGCCATCTGTCTTCTCTTGAAACCTTCACCTGTTATAGGCATGTGCTGAGTGCTGGCCTGCCTAAACCTCTTCAGTAGTTGTCTTGCTGTTTAACTTTGCATCATCTAGATGAGCCATGTCTTGAACTGAGTAGTGAGATGGTGTCACCATCGGGCCCCTCTCCACCATAAGGTCACATACGGGATCTTACACACAGCACATTGATTCTAAATCCAGTTCTGCAAGGGCCATTTTTGCAATAAATAAAATAGACTAAATACAGATGGCTCATTGATCCCTTTGAAAAACCTCAAAGGTCAGCTGGGGAGACAAAACTAGTGAATCATCCTACACTTTCCCTCATGGTTTATTTTAGCAACTGGACCTTGGTTTGTGATAAGTTGCATATTATCACCAGGACTAGTGATACCAATGGATAGGGCCCATGTCTCAGTCCCCCTGCAGGGTGCAAGTTCTACCCTGTATCACTCAGATTCGTCACACTGTCCATGGTCCCTTCTCTGTGGGGCACATTTTCCCTCACATTTCTTGCCATGATATTTCAGTTCCCGAGTACACACGGGGCCTCTTTCTCACTTTTCCTGGGTTAGTCTCTGGCTTCTAGCAAAGCTTATTTTCTGTGCATTGTAATTTTTGCTCTTTTCCCAGAATTTAGTTATACTATTATGCTATACTTCCCTCATTTTTTTGAAAACCTAAATGTTGCTTATGAATCCACATCAGTTTACCTCTGAAACTCAAAGAATGTGATTAAAACTTTGATTCTGCATAACCACCCCAAATTCTCAGCAGCACATGTGCAGGATAGCCTGTGAGAAGTCTCAGGACACAGATTAGATATTTATTACAAACAGAAGTGGGTCAATAACCAGGATTTTTTTTAACTTTGGAAGGTTTCCCACTGCAAAATTCTATCTTTTTGCCAAATATCTTAGTTATTGTGGAAAAACTGAGCAATAAAAATTGGCTGAATGAAAGATCTCAGCTGAGCTATCACAAATTCCACAGAAGAAATATAAATATAGAATGTCACAGATTCCTAAAGCCTCAGAGGTGGACCTACTTCTTGCCTACCCTGCCAAATGGTCAGGTGCCAAGTAATGAAACCTTAACTGGAGAAGCCACAAGAGTGCATTAAACAGTAACAAGAAAACAGACTTGAAGAGACAGCTGTCCACGGAGCTGTTCTATGTTCTATGACCACAGATGATGGTGATTGTCTTGGTCTGTCTTGGTGGTTTCTATTAGATGGGGTAGGGGGCCATGAAACTCCAGGCAAAGCAGAAATGTATAGGAAAGGCTGATAAAAGGAAATTGATTTTTAGTGAGCTTCTCCTTATGGTTCACCCTGAAAAACAAAAGCTAGAGAGTTGGGAATGAGACCCTAAAAGCCAAGTTGCCCAGTCATTGTTGGCCTTGGTTTGACAGACAGAAACAGATTAGAAAACGAATGAGTAGATCTTTTAAGCTGCCATTAAGAAATATTCCTAGGATTATTTTACCCCTTGAATCTATACCTGATCATGTGCTAAAGAATACTGTCTGTCTGTCTCATGCATTCTGTTCTGCTTTGGTTTGCCAGTGTGGTTACCCTAACCTCCAAGTGAGAGTTGAGTTATGACTTGCTATTCTTCAAACTGTCCTCACTGTAGATCTTCTCACCACCGAAAATCCCTCAGCTCATTTGCTTCCTGAAATCTATGTGTATTTAGTAGGCAGCAATCTTTCCAGAGGTTTAATGCTGTGGTTCATTGATCAGTAAATGATACATATCACCTTCTATACACATATGCCAATAAAAATACTTGGATTATCAATTTAGACTCATTGCCTTCTCAAGGGCAAATATTGTTATGTTTCGTTCTTCAAGTTTTCTGATGGTACACACTCTCATTTTATAGTGTGGAGATCAAGAAAAAAAAATGGAACCTAAAATGTAGTCTTTCCCTTAGGTCACTGAATTCTTTCTCTCTGGCAAGGAGAGTACAGTATAGGGGGGTAGAGACAAGTATAGGTTCACTCTGAGCTAACTGGTGGTAGAAATGCTAGACCTGCTCCTAATTGCATAGCCTGCACCAGTGAGTGGGTGACAGCAGGTTGACCTCCCAGAGTTCCTGCATGAAGGAAGACTTGGGGAATTACCTGAGGGGGACTCATGTACCCTGGAAGAGGAAATGAGAGAGGAGCATTCTATGTTGAAGGTGACTAAGGTCAAGTTACGCTTCCTGCCTGTGTAGGGGGCAACTTGCAAATCCTTCCCAACACCTAGGTTCTCCTTTTGCCTTCTGTTTGAATGGGAGGACAAAGCAGATGAACTTTCTGGTTCCTTCAGGATCCTGCTATGTTCTCCTGCCCTTAAAGATGCAGAGTCCCTGGACTACTACCTCCCAGTACCTCCCATGATTTGCATTCCCTGGGAGTCCTGCTACTCCCTTCCCCCAGGAGAGCAGCATAGGCACCCAGATTTCCTGGGTTCTATTCTATTTCTTCCTTTGTTAAACCACTTGAGTAGTCAAGTAGTTTAGAGTACTTACATAAATAGAATTTCATTAGCTTGTTCCTAGGAAACTGAGTATTCTTGTGCCAATTTTCCTGAAGTGCCTAGAGGTGTAGTGATGAACTCTTAAGATTTGTGCCAGGTGGTAGGGCATTATTTCTTGGCTTTTATTGGACATGTATACTCCCATCAATCTATCTCCTATCTTGGTTATAGAACATAAAATTGTATTTGCCACTCCGCTCACCCTTCTCTTCTGCATTGGTCAATAGAGTATTTTCCTGCCCAGCAAAGAGTTAGTACTCGGATGTAACTCATGTTTGCTGACCTGGGAAAAGTGGAGGTGTGGTGATAAGGGGAGAATGTGGATGCGGTTTGAGGTTCCATCTGATGTAATGTGCTCTCAACAGCAAGAAGGAGATGGTGAAGACTTCTGCCTCAGCTGTAGGAATGCATTCCACTTATTCAAGGCCAACACTGACACATGACAGTACAATGAGTTGTAAAGATGGAATTTTAGTTAAGAGAGTTGCCTACGTCAGTGGGGATCTTTCTAGTGTTTGCTGGGTGTCGGGTTGCTTCCTGAAGACTATGTGTATGAAGTAGTGGAGTGGTAGACAGATTAAAGCTCCTTTCCTTATTGAGTACATGGCAAGCCACATGAGCTCCCAAGAAGCACGGAAAAATGTAGAGTCAAGCACAAGGTGAAATGGGAATGATGATAGAAACTCCAGTCTTCCACGGAAAGGCTGGTTCCACCAATGAGCAGAAAGAGCATGCTGACCCCCACACTGACCAGGGTTTCTTCTGACCCAAGTGCTACATTAATCAACCAATCTACCTATCTGTTCTGTCTGTCCAACCATCTCCCTACTCATCCATCCATCCATCCATCCATCCATCCATCCATCCATCCACTCATCCACCCATTCATTCATCCTTTGTTTTCTAGTTTTTATTATTTGACTTGGTTTTTCTCTTAAGATTGAAAATGAGGGTAACTTCCAACATTAAAGGTCTTCTTTTTTATGTCTAATATATTTAGTACAGGGCCTACAGGGTCTCAATACATAGATCAGACTCATAGTGATTCTTCTATTTTCAGCCTCCCAAGCATTGAGATTGCAGGCTTGCGCCACCATGCCCAGTCTCAGTTGCTATCTCAGTGCACCCCAGGGGCAGGGCTGGCATGGCATGGCACATCAGGGATCTAATCCCACCCTCTGTGCTCTGCCTAAGCAGGGGTTTTAATCTGCTGAGCTATCTGGCCAGCCCTTAAAGGACTTCTGATAGAGTGGCTAAGTTCATGTTGAGTTCTCAGGCATGCATTTATTTTATGGTGAAGCTCAAATCTCAGGTACTAAACATGTAGAAAGGAACTGGTGTTACCAGTCTGACAGATAAATAAAAAATGCACCCAAAACAAAAACAAAACAAAACACCTATTTCCTTTAAAAGAAAATGCACATCCTTGGCTACACACACACACACACACACACACACACACACACACACACACCACTAGTCAGGTAGAAAATGTGATAATGTAGGGCATTGCCAAACATAATTTAACTTCTAAACAGTTTGTTGAAGTTTTACTTGCTTTTTAGAGTATTTTCTTTTTTAAAAGTTAATATCAAATATTAGTGATTTACATATTTTGTTTCTATGCTTATACTGACCTTAACTAGAATTTTACAAATGCTCCATCCCTGCCATTAGCTCACCTTTCGCCCCTAATGAACAGAGGAGAATATAGCAATATCCACACACATCTCATTTGAACTGCAAAGAAGATCAAAGGCAGCCTCAGCAATTTTTGGCCTGTATTTTGCAGAGAAATTTCTCTAGAAGTTCATCTTTATCATATCTGACAATGACTAATGCTACTCTAATTGAGTTTAAAAACTCTCTCTCTCTGTCTCTCTGTCTCTGTCTCTCTCTCTCTCTCTCTCTCTCTCTCTCTCTCTCTCTCTCTGGATCATTTCAGACACAACTTTATAAGGCAATTTCCAGGTGCCTCAGTTATTCTTTGCTCCTTGTCGGGACAAATAACTGACACCCAAAATGAAGGAAGGAAAGGTTTATTCGGCTCACAGGTACTGGAGATTTCAGTTCATACTCAGCTGTCTCTAAGGCAGAGTGGCACATGGCAGAGAGCAGCAGTTCATGTCAGCAAACAACAACAGTGGCAAAGGCCAAGAATAGCAACCGAGAGCTGCCTCTCTGTCTCTCTTCTATTGCATTCAGGCTCTTGGCCCCAGGCTGGGTGCAGCACTCACAGCCATGATCCCAGCAATGCCAAAATCTATCATCCTAGTGGATCACCCATAATCCCAGAGAATCATGATTTAATCTCAAACTCTAGAAGTCCCCTCCCCATGACTGCATGAGGCTTTTGAGGGACAACTGGACACAAACTGTAGCACAAAGTAAAGATATGGGGGTGCTGGCAACCTTCCTGATTTCCTCCCAGAAGCACCATCAGTACCATGAGCAAAGGAATAAAGGAATAGGCCTCACCTCTGACCATACCTTAGAATCCCTCAGGGAGAACTTCTATATGACCATAGATGCTGACTCTGCTGTTTCAAGGTGGGACCCACACATACATGTGGCTTTTAAGGTCTTGACATGGTTCCAACAAAGCCAGGGTTGAGAATGAGGCAGGGCAGAGATCTACAAACAATAGGAGAATTTGTACCTCAATGAGCTGACACAGGGTTTACAATCTAGGTCTCTAACTCTTCTGCTATCTCTGCTGAGACTTCCTCTCTGACTCCTCTTTGCTGACCCCATAATGACAGTGTCTATAAAACCTTCCATGGTTGTGAAGGTGGTGGCGCCTATTTTTGTGGCTCCTAGATGAATCACTACCACTAAAGAGCATTGTAGGCAGCAGAGCCCATTGGTCATCTACTCAGAATGTGACCAATTCCGCCATCTGGTCTTTGTCTGCACATAGTCCACACTCTGGTTACTTAGATTACCTCTTGGTAAGAAGAAAATGATTATTCTGGGTCCAGAGTAACACCTGGTAGCCATTAACCCTATAATATAAATACCGTAAAGTCCCAAGACCAAGCACCACTGTCTCTCATTAGCCTCCTTGCTGCTGTCCTGTTGTCTGGGATAAATGAATGTTTTCCAGGAGCCACCTGAGTTATTTTGAGCTCTGGGATGCACAGGGGATGGGATTCAACCAGAGATGCTGGCTGGGGAATTGCTGGCATTCAATTTTGCCTAGCAGCTGACTAGGGACTACAGGAACAGAGTGTCCCCTCCTGCCACGAGTCCACAGCAGTTCCTCCAGAGCCTCTGACCCTCCAGATCAGATCCTGGCAGGGTTTTGGGTGAAATAAAAGTCGTATCTCTCCGTGGGTTGGTATTCACCAGATGAAGAAAGACAGTTTGCCACTGTTCAGGTCTTCAGGTTCACTTCAGCTTGGGTTTCTGTGCTACATTCCTGGAATGTGGACTCTTCCATGCTTCTTGGGTAACTTAGAGGTTCAGTTAAGGGACCAAAGTCCACCCTTTGTACTGGCTTGTAGGATAGAATTAGCTGGTTTGAGGTCAGAGGAGATGGAAGGAGGGCCAGCCTGGTTTCCATTACACTCCATCTCTCCTCACAACACATTTAATCTGTGCAATTCTTTCTTTGCCTTTTTCAGAATCTAGAGAGTGAGAAACCAGTTTAGCCACAGAGCTTAGTGAGCTGGCACTATAAGCTTTGTCTGCAGCTTAGTTTGAGGAAATAAGATGATCATAAACATTATGTTTAAAAGAAAAGGCAAAAAAAAAAAAAGAGTAAAAAACAAACGTGCCTTGGTACACTGTTCATGTAGATTCCCAGTTTTCTCTAATCTGAAAATGAAACAGACTAACCCTTGAGAGCTGCTTTACAAGTCTTCATCCAAATGACAATCGCGACCAAATGGAAATGAAACTACAGAGACCTCACCAAAGTTATTGGGAAGCACAGTGGATCCACCTGGTCACTTGTAGGAAATTGTTACTTTATGGTGATGCCAGTGTGGCACAGAGGCCAGCAACTAAAAGGGCTGAGTTGACTACAGCCTACTCATCACTTGCTTTATTGCCACACAGCCAGCTCCTTTGGTTTATAGATTATTGATGGCTACTTGCCTGCTAAAACAACAGAGCTGTAGGCTTGTGACACAAGAGTACGGATGCCAAGCTGAAAATATTTACTACCTGGACATTATCAGAAAAACCTTGCCAGCCCTTGATGTAACATCAGAAAGTTATAAAATGTGCCATTCAAGAGTGTGTCCACAGTTGTGTGAGTAGCTCCCACCCCTGCTTCCCCACTAGAAGGTACACAGCCAGGCAGAGAGGCAGGGGAAGAATCCTTGATCTCTGCTTCCTCCTGTGCACCATATTGTTAGGCTCAGTAGCTTCATTTTCTCAATGCTCCCTAAGTTTCGATGAAGAACCTCCTAAGAATTCTTCCATGTGCCACAGTGAGGATGGGAAACATCAGACCCCTTACCCAGGTGGTAGGATTTCCCCCTTACCTCGAGCTTACAAGCAAGTGTGTAAATGTGCAGGGCCCAGGAAGTGGGTTGTTCTGAGACTCCTGTTATGGACTGGAGGAGATGCCCAAGCAGATACGCAGAAAGAGCTCTGAGGGAGAGTCCTGGACAGGGGATAGTACTGGACAGGTGTTGGGGATGGCAGGGGCAGGGGTCTGTAGCCTAAGCCTGTGGGGCTTCACAGATCTCTCCACAAGCATGAGATGAAGTCTCTTAAGATGTTTTATATGGTTCACATGTAGGATGAGTCCCTTTCCCTCTAACTCCTTGGCCCTGGGTGTTTGTTTTGGTGTGACCTCAGAAGTGTGTGTCTGCATGTGCTATAGAGCCAGAGGGTGCTCAGAAGCTCTCAGTGGTCACTAGCCTGTTGTCCCTGTTTCTGCCTAAACAGAAGAAATCACTTTATCACAGTCCAACTGTGGACTCCATGCAGACAAAGGGAAATGAGATAGCCAGCCATTCTTGGCAAATACAGACTGACTGTGGTGTACTCCACGCAGGGCAGAAATCCCATGCTGCTTCAGCAGTAGGTTTTGCCCAAGTGAGGTTTACTTAGGTACAGTAGTTGCTTCAGCACTTCATTCTAACATAGTAACAAATTTGGCCCTGATAGCAGAAGGCCTGGATCTGGAAGATCAATTCATTGATACAAGATGAAAATTCCACTAGGTGCCCCAGATCTCTGTATTCACTCAGACTGCAAAGTCCCTCTGGCCACATCGTGGAGGGCTGTGGGCTTGCCCCATCCACTTGCATTTTGATCTCCAATAGCCCAACTTTGTGGAGACATCTGGAAGAAAGCAACTGCCTGGAGAAGGTGATCCAGATGCTCTGCGCTTGGGGGAACTGCAAACCTGAAAATTTGCAGCAAGAAAAACATGTCCTACCAAAGTGCAAACCAGACGCTTGGCACACGCTGTCTGTGACGCAGGGCTCCCCAACTGGCAGGAAAACCACAGTAAAGAACTGATTATGCTGCTAGAACACATTCCACGGGCCGTCCAAGGCTATTTTTATTTTACAATAAGGTACAATATGTTCCATGATGTGCTCTATCCTGGGCTCTCTTTCATTGTATCTGCATATTCACTAACCCCAGTAAGTCACAGGAGACATGTCGATAATTTAAACGAATGAACTGGATTTGGGTGTGTTTTGTAAATTCAACAGCAATAATAATCTACAAGTGTAATTCTTATCGTAAGTTGAGCACTCACAGCTGCTACCACCTATTGAGTACGGAAGCCATATACAGGGGCGGTTGTCTCAGGAAACTGAGCTTCAGGAAAACTGATTCTTACAGACCAAACACCAAAGTGTGATGTTTTCTAGCAAAAGACATGTAGGTTTTAGTCTTAAAAAAAGAAAAGAAAAGAAAAAAGAGAGTCTATTTTCAAAGTAATGTTTGGTCAAATGTTATTTGCTCAAAAAATGTACTGAAACTACCTAATAGAGCATTCCAGGAACTTTACCCATAAGAAAATAAATGTATCTGTTTTAACTTAGACACCATAAAAATTAAAATTGTTTTGGAAGAAGGAATGGGTTCCCTGTAACAGAATGGATATTCAACTGCTCGGAGCTTTTGAGAATAAGTTTCCATTCACCTCGAGAAAGAAAACAGACAGCTGGTATAATATTACTCCTGAAGCCCTGACAGTGTATTAATAGTCAAATTCAAGAAAAACTTCCTTGCTAATGCTTACCTCATTATCACAACCACTTTTGCTTTTCCAGAACTTCCTAGCTACTTTTTAACCATTTCCAATCAGGGAAACTGGACAGGGTACATTAAGTTCAATCATCAGGCCCTTGGAGAAAGGTCTAGACTTGACGAACTTTGCAAATTCCTCCTTGTTTTCATCCTTTGCTGACTTTGCAAAGGCTATGGATAAAAACAGGGTTAGCCATCTGCAATGCAGCCACAGTGTTGTGTCTACTTTTTTCAGCGGCCATTTATTAAAGGGAGGGTGGACCCAGAATCAGCATAGCAAAGCATGCCAGTAGTGGCAGGAGTGAAGGTGGTGAGGGAAGGTAGAAAGGAAATACTGAAGTAAAACATCAAGCTCTTTCCAACAAGGAGGAAGGAGGGCACGTACATGCACCCTAAAACTAGAAGCTCCTGAAGAGATGAAGTAAAAACAATTCTCATTTATGCAAATTTACACTTCTTAAGAAAACATAAATAAACCTCCATTTCTATTCCAATTTTTTAACATTAGCTTTTCTGACAAGATCAGGACGCTTCAGCCAAACATCTGCATCAAATGATAAATTCACTGCAAAAAATATCCTTTTTCCACTGTAGAGCAGTCACAGGGAAGCAGATGCACGAGAAATGTCTCCTGCTTCCAGTTAAAGCCCAGCCAAGGGTCCAAGTCGGCTTTCCGCGAGAGGAGTGGTAGCACTTGTATTTCCTTTGTAACCCAATTTTTTTTATTTTAAGATAAGATTGAGAAACTTGTCTTTCTCCACTGACCTATAAAGATCTTGCACCTTCCTGTGGTACCTTGTTCATTTTCTGTTATTTTTATTTAGCTTTTATAGACTCTCGAAAATGTGGTTGAAGTTAGTACATTTTCTGCCTTTCCAACTACAATGGAAATTTTTTAAGCTCTTCAAAAAAAAAAAAAAAAAAAAAAAAAAAAAAGAGTGAATAAAAATACAAATAAATCAAGACCCTGGGAGAGGCTTTCCAGACCTCTGGGTTGAGACTCTGCCCACAGAGGCCTCTAGGCTCGCAAGGGCTGCTCTGGAGACACCGGGTCCTTCAGCAAAGGGCTCTTACTGGCTATTGAATTTTATGCCCTTTCTGGCTCGGTGACTTCCTGACCTTGGGCTGCTCTGAAGGCAATCTCTGGGGAAACAAACAGTGATTACAAATTTCACAAATCAAAGTTATAAAGTAAATGTCAAATCAAAGAGGTTTCTGGTTGAATCCTGAGAGGTAAGCGGTAAGCATGAGTGTCCCTCCCCCCCCCCCCCCCCAAAAAAAATGTCCGGCTTGCTGAGAGAGTAAATACAGAACCAGAATAGCCAGGGCCAGCGCCAGATGCTCTCTCAGCAGCCCCGTGTGGGCAGGCCTTTCCCTGCCTCCTGGTCTGCACCGCTCAACAGCTCAAGGCTCCTTTCTGCAGACATGCAACACACCCCCGCCCCCAAGCCCTGGGATCCCCTGTCAGACCAGCACACCTGCTGGCAGGGCTGTCTCCACAGACCTTTCCAAGGCCTTGCTTTTCAATGCAGCCGCGTTGGAGAGTCACTGCACCAGGGAGCAACGTCTGTGGCTGACACTGACAAAAGATCTACAAACTGCTGTACATGGTTTCAGGTCAAATTCTGAAGGGATCTGATTGAACTTATCTGGTACAAAAGTTACATTTTTGGTTATATAGGTCTTGCTTTATCTTGGTTTTAGCCATCCAGCAGAAAAGTCTAACCATGAGGTATAAAAAATAAAGCCAGATTAATATGCTGAGCTGTAAAAGGCTCAAGTCAATTGCTTCCAACATTGCCAATTGTGCGGATAAGCCACTACTATTATGGACTATTGGACTATATTTGGGTTATTTTGCTGAATTCACTCACCTACAATATTTGAATGGCAATGGAACACTCATCTCTGACAAAATAAAACAAAAAAGGGGGATATACATGAAAGACCATTTTGTAGTGAAAAAATATAAATATGTGTATACCAAATAGGATATACAGCTACCTTTTCTTAGTGCAATTGAGAAGAAAGATTTATACTAATAGTGTTTAGACAAGATATTGTGTCTGCATTTTATACTTTGAATAACTACTATGAAGACAATATGCAATGTATTAATTATTGTAACTGTCCTACTAACCTGTTTTAAAAATGCCTCATTGCTACTTCTTTCTCTTTAAAATTAATAAAATAAAAAAATACAAATATGTTTTTGAAAAAAGAAAAGTAAAGAAATCCT
>PVKN010017823.1:0-17134 GCA_004027915.1 Capromys pilorides
ACCCAGATTATTAAGTGTGCGTGCAAGACTAGAAGCAGGTGAGGACTCAGCTTGACAATGGGTAGGGGAGCTGAGTCAGGAGTTATACACAAACTGATTACAGAGACTCCACTGGCAGCCACAAATGGAGGACTTCTACTCCATATATTTCTTTTTCTTTTTTTCTGGGAAAGAAGTATATATTTAGAATTAGCCAGTTGAACTCAGTTTAAATGATCCTAATTTTGTTGGCAACATCCAATGCATCATCATCGGGAGCCAGTTGAATATGTGCCTTCTTCTCTCCATCAGGCCTGCCCAGGGTATTGACCTTGGCAACATCGATGTCACAGAGCTTCTTTACAGCTTGTTTGATTTGGTGCTTATTGGCTTTGACATCCACAATGAACACAAGTGTGTTGTTGTCCTCAGTCTTTTTCATGGCTGACTCTGTGGTCGGGGGGAACTTGATGATGGCATAGTGATCAAGCTTGTTTCTCCTGGGGGTGCTCTTCTGAGGGTATTTGGGCTGCCTCCAGAGCCACAGTGTTTTGGATGGCAGAAGGTAGATGATGTTCGTATCTCCTTCTTTTTGTGGTTGTGGATGCCCTTCAGCATGGCCTTCTTGGCCTTCACAACTTTTGCTTTGGCTTCTTCAACTTTGGGAGGGGCAGGGGCTTCCTTCTTCACCTTCAGTGCCTTCTTGGTAAAAAGATCTACTCCACACATTTCTGTATTCTCTCACTTCTTTCTTTCTTTCTCTTTTTTTCCTTTTCTTTTACTATCCTTCCTTCCCTCTTTTCCCCTCCTCCTTCCTTCCCTCCCTTCCTCCTTTCCTTCCAATCTCTATTTTTCTTTTATTGAGTGACTAAGTCATCATGGCTAGCTGGCCTCATTTAATAAAATTAAAAATAAAATGAGCACATGATCAGAGAGGGGGAGTGGAAGCAGGGGCTGGGGTCTGTCCAAGGCCTCACCACCTACCTCTGCTGCCAGGCTGGGAAGGATGAGCTGGTGCCTGGAGCCGGAGCACAGGTCAGAGCAGGCAGGAGCTTGTGTCATCTCTGCTTCCAAGATGGCCATGCAGCTTATGCAGTGGCCTGGGAGCTGGGGTCCCCTGGTAACTCCACCAGCCTCTGCTCCACAGGCTCAGCATGTTCTCGGCCACAGGTCTACCTGCCTGATCAGTGGGGGCTCTTTGAGTCAAGGTGTTTCTGAGTTTTAAAAATACCCACTTCACACTCACAGTGCTGACAATCTTTGTCATCCCTCAAGTAAGGTACAGAGAAAAAACCCAGGGATTTAATTTAGTTCTTGGAAAAGAAGGAGTTTTCTTATCTTAGCAATGGCTCTTCCCCAGATGCATCTCCAGATGAACCTACCACCACTGCATTCTGTGTGGAAACTCTAAATGACTTATTTTTCACTTAGTTCTTGGGTGTTTCTATTTGAGGAAAGATAAATAGCTACTATCTCTTGAGTTCTTGCTGAGTACCAGGTGTTTGAATCTTAGCAACATCCCTGCAAGATATGCACTGGAACAGAGAAAAACATTGCAAATGACTTTCAGGGTCACCCATGTTTTAGACTCCAAAGTGGATTTGCTGGTATCAAAACATAAAGTAAGATTTTTTTTTTTTCTCTAGAAAGCCAAGCTGCATTTCTGCCCAAGATTTAGGATTTTATAGTTTTCAAACATGGTTTACTTTGTGAATGAGTAAATGCTTCTAATCTTTTAGAAAAAGTATTTTGACCATGTGCTAACACTATGTTTAGGACCTATGTTGGTGTAGATCTAAAATGTTCCCTAAAAGACTTAAGTAGTCATGAGGCTTTGGAAGGTGACAATTTCAGGGAGGTGCTCTACAGTTCTGTGGATGAGTCTGTGTATGATGAGTTCCTTCTGACTGCTTTTGCAAGGGAGGGTGCAGCTGGTACCTGGGACCACGTCTTCAGAGGGCACGCCTCTTACCTTGGTTCCTCTTTCTGCTTTAACTGCTTTTTGTTTTTCTAACATCTCAGCTACTCTGAGGGTGGAGCTGGCAGTGAGGGTGGAGCTGGTATAGCACATGGTGCCAGAGATTGAACTACAGTCCCTTGTGCCTGCCTAAGCTTGCCTAAGCAGGTGCTTTAGAATGCTGAGCTATCTTACCAGCTCTGCTCTAGTGGTCTTGACATGAGCAGCTCCCCTCTGCCCTGCACCTTGCTGCAGTGTTCACAGAGCAAGATGATCATGGACTGAAACCTTGAGACAAAATAAACCTCTCCTCTAAGCTGTAGATGTTAGGAATTTTTTCCCAGCAAGGGGAGGACAGCTAACTGTTACTGCAGTCTGGTGGTTTCTGTGACCATACCTAATCATGTGGTTCAGAAGACTTTGCTTTGAAGGAGAAGTTTGGAAAATTTTGAAGATCAAGCTCAAGAGAATCTAAAATGCTACAAGCAGAGCCACATGAGCAGTTATGATCAGAACACAGAATACTGACAGAAGTGTGTAGAGTAAAGGGCAGGCTTGTAAGGTTGCAGGTGAGAACACAGGTGGGATCTGAACTAGGGCCATTCATGTCGTGCCCTGGCAAAGAATTGATTGACTTTTCTATACTCTGAATCTTGAATTGTGATAGACTAATTTATTTGGTAGAAGAAATGTCAGTGCAGCCTGACAATCAGGCCTAGGCATGAGGTAGTGCTGGCTTCTTCTAGCTAGATTTATAGTGAGGATTTGGGAACAGAAAGCAGAACAGACTTGACTGAAAAGGAAGCATGTGTAAGGGAGATGGGGATGGGGAGGGACTGTCACGGGTGAGGAAATTAGTGCCATAAGGAGGCATCAAGTACTTAAGCTCAGACAAGAAATACACCTTAAGGCCATCTCAGGAATCAGCAAGACTCCACCCATCACAAGCTCACGAGTGCAAAAGTGTAAGCTTCTTTGAAAAACTTTGCTGTGAGAAGAGCCCTGGATGCCTTGCTTACCAGAACTTCATAGAGAAGTATTTCAGTGACCCAGGCATTCATAGGCCACTGTACTCCTAGGGGGCCCAGCTAATATGGACAGTGGCAAACCTTAGCATTATCCGCATGATGCTAGCACAGCAGGAATGATGGGATGCAAGCCCTGTGGGGTCACTGGATCCTTCTTCCCAGATTTCAGGGGAAAGCCTGAGAGGCCAAGCAAACATATTATCAAGGTCTTTGTTCCTGCCAGGGTGGTATGTGAGGCTATGGGAGTAAAGCCAAAGCTGCAGTGGAGACCCCAGAAACCTGAACAGGTAGCTGAAGGAGGTTAGTAGAGCCAGCCCAAGAAGAAGGTCTTATGGGCTACAATGTACAAGGCCACTGGAGGTGGTGTTGAAGCCCCTTGGAGCTTACATCTTGCCACCATGTACCTCAGGTGCCAAACATACATGCCCAGAATTTATATTTGCACTGCTGGATTTTGTTTTTTACTTAGTCTAATTTCTTTCTGTCCCCCTATTCCTCTTTTTTGTAATGGGAGCATTTACTCCATGTCATTGTATGTTGACAGCACTTAATTTTATTTATTTATTTTTTATTTATTTGTTGGATACAGGGTCTTGCTATGCAGCTTGATCTCTTAGAGATTCTCCTGTTTCAGCCTCCCCAGTGCTGGGATTATTGGCGTGTGCCACCACACCCATTTTCAGGGTGGTATGGTGTGCCTGTGTTACAGGATGGGCAGAGCATATATTATAGGAGATCAAACTCAGGTCCTTGTGCTTGCAAGGCAGGTGGTTAGACTGTTCAGCAATCTCTCCAGCCTTTCATTTTATTTCTCACAGGGCTCATGAGAAGACTTTGGACTTGCACTTTTGAGCAATAATGGAACTCTTAAGACTTGGTGACTCTTGGGGACAGACAAAATCCCCTTTAAATAATGAGATGAACATGAGCTTCTAGAGGATCAGGGGCAGAGTATTATGGTTTAGATCTAAAATGTCTCCAAAAGTCTCATCCTTGCAGAGTGGGGATTTTGGAAATTGACTGGATCATGGGGGTGGGGGGGTGCTTCCTTCACCAATGGATGGACCCACTGATGTGTCCAAGGCTGAAAGTGCTCTTAATAGGTGGGGCCAACTTGGGGGAGGAAATCACTGGGGACCCACTTCAGGTGTCCTGTTCTGGCTCTTCTTTCTGTGCTGCAGGCCTAGCTTTCCTCCCCACACTCCTCTGTCATGGTGTTGGTGCCCAGGGTCCAGATGACTTTATACAGGAACCTCTCTAACTGTAAGGTCTTCAGCAGGAGATTCTCCTTCAGCTGGGGGCTGGGTATTTTGCCCAAGCACTGGGAATGCTGACGAACTAAATGCCATCTTTAGTCAATTTCAGTGCTTTGTAGAACTCCATACACTCTTCAGCTACAGAAGAGAATACTGAAGCCTAAGAGAGTCAGAAGGCGAAGGTCACAGAGCAGCCAGTGGGAAGCCAGGGACAGCTCTTGGGCCACTTGTCTTTAGAATCTGCCCACTAATATTTCATACATCAAAACTGAGGGATCATCCTCATTGTGAATGTATGTTTTTAAATACTTGGCAGATAGATCTTGTGTGGGAGACTGTGTATGCCACATATACAGACCATCAGATTTTAGAGGGCTTTTTTTTTTTTTTTCCTGTTACCACGAAATAAACTCAGGACATTGCCCTTGTCAGGCAGATTCTGTGCTTCTGAGCTACATCCTCAGCTGAGTTCAGAGGTTTTTGATTCAAGCTGCTTATAGGGCAGAGGTAAAATTACAGATGCAGATAAAGTGTCCATCTACTTTAGGCTTCTCTTTTTCTTGCTACCATTATTCTCAGGAAACTTCATGTAGCCAGGAGCCTGTTCATCTTTACATGCCTACCACTCAGCAAAGGAGGTGCTTTATAATCTTTTTATGAATGAATGAATACATGCAATGTGATCAAATGTCTTTGAAGAAGTCAGAATCATGAAAGCTGTTCCCTCATGCAACCTTTACATCTAGGGAAAAATCAAGCATCTTTGACTCCCTGAGTCCACTTGATCCTTGCTTGGGATGACTCATCAACTTAGTTAGGGTTCCAGTTTTCCAGGTGACAAAGACAAAGTCTGCCCTGGGCTAAGGGGACAGTACACCAGCTGGCGCATCCTGAAGGCCCAGAAGCAGGGGCAGCACAGCAGAAAGAGCAGAGCTGAGACTTGGTGGCCTGGGGTTCTGTCTTCCTGGCTTTCTTCTCTCTCTGGGCCTCCCTACCCCTGGCTGTAAAAAATAAATGAATAAATAAATAAGACTAGCAGAACACTAGCCATAGGGCTTACAGGAAAGAAAAAGAAAGGTGGGATGGTGTGAATCCAGAGCAGTAGGAATCGCTGTCTAAACTGCTCTTCATCTTCAGTAAGAGCTCAGAATCAGCCACCAGGAAAGAAGAGCTGACACTTCCAGAGCACCATGCCAGTGACTTGACTTTATGACCTTTTATGAAATCTCCAAAGCTTGTATAGAATACTATTCAGCAATAAATGAGATGAAGATACAAACTTGAACAAATCTGAAGGCCATTATGCTGAGTAAAAAAGGCAATCTCAAAAGATTAGACCTTCTCTAATTTCATTGATATAGCATCTTTAAAATGACAAAATTAAACGAGATGAGAGGGATGTGGGGTTGGCAATGAGTGGGAACACAACTATAAAGGGGTAGTGTTAGGGTTTGTGTCTAGTTGTTCCCCTAAAGCCTCATGCAATCATGTGGCAGGGACTGCTAGAGTTTGAGACTGACTCATGATCTACTGGGATTATGGATTTTAGTACTGCTGGGATTATGGGGTCTGAGTACTACTAGGATTATGGGTACAGCCTGAGGCAGAAAGCCTGAATTTACATTATAAGAGAGACAGAGAAACAGATTCTCTCTGTTGTCCCTGTTGCCGCTGTTGCTCTTCCACTCCTATGAACTGGATGCTCTCTGCCATGTGCCACTCAGCCTCAGAGCCAGCCAAATATGGACTGAAACCTCCAGTAACTGTGAGCTAAATAAACCTTTGTCTTAGTTACTTTTTACTCATTGCTATGACAAATATCTGACGCTCAAAATGAAGGAAGGAAAGGTTTACTTAGCTCACAGTTTATGGAGTTTTCAGTTCATATTCCACTGGCTCCAAGGCAAGTGACACATTTCTTGGCAGCAAAGAACAATGAAGAGCAGAGCAGGAACAACAGCTGTGGCATCCATAAAGCCTCTCTCTTCCAAATTCTGCACTGGCGCTCCACTGTGAAGGTTGGAGCTCCTCTGAAGCAGTGTGGCTGCAAAGATCAGGCTCCTCCAAAGATGAGGACTTCAAGGAAGCGGGGCGGGGCAGGGCAGGGCTGCCTTCCTCAACTCTTTTGCATACACTTTTTGTGGTGATTCACTCTGGCGTGGCCCATATGGCCTTACCGTGGAAACAATCTAAAAATGTCTTTTCCTGGATCATTTAGCACCTTGAAGACTTTCTGGAAGCATTTTATATTATGTTTGTATTTACAGTTTTGACAAGATCACTCAGCCTTTAGTTTTAGATTTTAAAAAAAAGTGATAAGGAGATATCCGCATATGTTTTAGAAAGGATAGGTTGGGATTCTCTGGGAGAAATGTGCCTTACATCAAAAGGTCTACTGCTATCTTATGACCATCTACTGAAAACTGGATGCTTTTAATCTGATTTCTTTTACATAGAATTGTCTCAGGTAATTTCTTATTGCTGGAACAAGAGACTTGACACTCACAAATTAAAGCAGATGTTTAGTTAGGCTCAAATTTTAAGTCAGTAGTCTACTGGCTCCAAGGCAGGATGCCACAGCAGGGAAAACAGTGCAGGAAAAGTGGCTCATATCCTGACAATCAGGAAACAGTGTGAAGGAACAAACCAGGAATGAAGCTGTACCCCACTAGGTAATTTTCTCAGTGACCCACCTATTCCAAACAGGCCCCACTTCCTGAGAGCACCTTTAGCTATAGCACCTCTATGATTCAATTACCTTTTAAAAGCCCCGCCTATGAGCATGAGCCTCTAAGGGATATCAGAATATCAATCATAACATTCTACTCTTGCCTCAAGAATCATGGACTTCTCTTTAAGGAAAAGTCCAAAGATTCAAGTCCAAAGACCTTGCAAGGCAAACTCTTAGCTGCAAGATTCTGCAAAAACCAAAAGCAAACCACTTCCAATGCACAGAGGCACAAATAACCACTCCTAATCCAAAAGTGAGGAATAAGTGAGTAGCAGGACATTATACCAAACAAAGACCGAAGACCAGCAGGGCAAACAGTACATCCATAGCTCTCTGTATCCAGGCCCAAGACACATATGTGAGCTCCACATGGCCTAAGTAAGCCAACCCCTGTGGTACGGCTGGTGGTCATATCCATCACTTTTCCATGGGCTGACCTTGCTCACTGCCTGTGGCCTACACAGCAGACATTGCATGTTCCTGGATTCTCTAATTCCCTGACATTTCCAGGGCACTTTGGCTTTATTCTGTTTCACTGACCATTCTTAAGGACACTGCTTGACCTCTTAGGCCTTGTTCTCAAAACTGGATGGAAACCTCTCTGACCTGACAACTCTTGCATCCTGCACACCTGTAAAATTAGTACCACAAGGATGTTAAAGAAGGTCTGTTGCCAGCTCAAGTAGTAGCCAGGCTGCAAGAGGCCTCAGACCATGGAGAATTGAACCCTGGGGAATCAATGCCCCAAGCAGCCCTTCTTTAGCAGGGCTCCTAGGGGTTCTCTTCTCAAAGCAAAATTACTTTATTTTTGGAACGCTGAGAGCGTAAAGCTCAGGGTCTCTGGATTCCTCAAATGACCTTTAGGCATCCTTCCTATTGTCTTGATGTGAAGCCTGAGGCTTCTTTGTAAGGCTAATCTTTTCAGCAACCAAGCTCTCCTTTGTTCCAATTTGACAGCCCAACTGTATTGAAGTTTCCCTTCTGTGAAAGCAGAAACCTTTCCAAGTAGGCCTAGGAAGGACGCTGACCTGGTGTCTGGCACACACAGGTTAGGACTAAGGACAACTTCAGTGGCAGATGGAGCTTGGGGTGGCCCCACAGTACCTGTGATGTTTGTGTCCTACATTTTTCTCTCTTTGGGTGTGGATAGGAACTGACTTGCTCCTAGTCAACTAAACAAAGACAGTCTAGAATCAGCTGACCTTTCATTAATAATAATAAAAAAAATGAATTCTTCTAATGTCCTGAGGCAGTTTAGCAGCAATAGCTTCAGTAGGTGAGCCTCAAGATGGAAGTATAAGCTGCCTGCATCTGCACCAGAGGACTGACTTAGGCTGGGTCCAACACAGAAAACTGCAAGACAGTGTGTGTTGCTTTTAGCTGCTCAGCTTGCAGTAAGTAACTTGTTATGGAGCAACACAAAACCAACAGAATATCCAAGGTTCCCATGAACACCAGGGGCATCATGTGAGGAAACAGCCAGCATAGTGATAATTCAAAGTAGCAATTATGGAGTTCTTAATATATGCTAGGAACTGTACTAAAATTTTGCATGGCCTTGATCATGACCCACAAGCACACTGCATTGATTGGCCATTGTGCCAAGTCCTCCGCGGGAGGTAAAGGAGCAGGACACTCCTGTTAGCAGAAAGCTTAGGCAAACAACTCTCAGGAGGAATGTGATTCCTGCTTTTGATGTGCCCAAGTGTGTGCTACTCAGTCAAGGATTGTCTTCCTTTGGTCACTGCTAGCAGGGTTAGGGTTAGTACCAAGGAGCTTACTCAGGCCGATTCCATCAGCAGGAGGTATGAGTCCCTAGCGTACAGGACTCACGTCTTGTTATATTTTCTGTGAAATGACTTTTGGAAAGGAAAAGGAGAAAATAATAACACACTTTTTATTATCCAGAGAAGTTTTATTTAAGTGTAAACCATGATGCAGAATGAAACACTGTCTACAGACACAGCAACCTCGCCCTGAGCTTTTTGCCTCATGGTCAGTGGAAGCAGCAGGACTGGAGCGCGGGAACTGCCAAGAGCCTCTCAGGGAAGAATGACACAGCAGGGACAACTACCAAGCACAGAGCTTTCAAAATCTGTGCTTTCAGAAAGGCTCATTTCTTAACATCATCACTTGTGCTCCTCTTGAGATCTCCATGAAACAAAATCCAAGAGGATCTTAATTTTTAAAGTGTTGCTTCCTCTGTTGGCAGCACTGTCCCGAAATGGCACAACAAAACTAACACACATATTTTTCTCCAAAAGTTTTGAAGAAATGCAGTCACTAAAAGGAATTTAACTTACACAGAGAGCACTATGTTACTGAATATCATCAAATTCTAATTACGGTGTTTTAAAAGGCAAATTGTTAAGGAGGAACTAATTAGTTCAGGATGGTGGGCAGAAAAAATAGCACCTTAAGACAGGAAAACCTTCAGACAACTTACAGGAACTTGAACAATTATGATCAAATTACATGCTTTAGTCACAAAGTATTTTTACAGCTTTTTAAAAGCTGTTTATTTTGGGGACTCACCAACACATTTCATTTAAAGCATGCAGGAAAACCAATTACAAATTAGTAAGTTATATTCTACACATAACACAATAGCACCTGTGTCTTTTTTTTTTTTATTCAGCGTATTCGGTACAGGGAAGTGATTCTCCTGCTTTCGGCCTCCCAAGTGCTGGGATTACAGGTGCCACCACGCCATCTCAATCACCATCTCAGTGCACCCTGTGCACCCTGTGGGGTGGGGCTGACATGACATAATAGCATCTTTTTTAAAAAAAATTTCACTGTGCCTGCAAAAAGCAGAGGGCACCAAGGAGCGCCCCAAAGAGCCATTTCATCTCAGTGCCCTCAGATAAAAACCTCAATTACTCGTAACTGTACATTTCAATCCACATCTTCATTTAAGAGGTTTATTTTGGAGAATTACTGAGATCAAGACCTTTCAAACTTCAATTTTCTTACGGCAAGACAACACTGAACTTTTACTGAACTTGAAAAGTAGTCATGACTCAGCCCCTAATAAAAAGCTCCCAAGTGTCACAACTTACAGTGGAAACCTAGTCATTTCCTAAAATATTCCTCTCTCTATTGAAAGGCTAAATGAATGTCCCCACTCTCTTCCCTTCTGCAGAGGTCTTTTAAAATCAAATTAGAGCTGCCAACAAATGAGGCTTTATCTCACCATCGTTTACTCACTCACTCACTCAAATATTTATAGCCCAGTGCATGTTGCTTGCTGTTTTAGGAACTGTGGGTGGAACAATGGATAAAAGCTCTTGCCGGGTGCGGTGGTACAGCCAGGCATGGTGGCACATACCTGTAATCTCGGTACTTAGGAAGCTGAGGCATGAAGATCATTGTGTGAGCTACATGGCAAGTTCAAAGTCAGCCTGAAATACACAGCGAGACCTTGTCTCAAAATGAAACAAATGAAAAAAAACAAAAAATAAACTCCATTTTGGATTTACTCTGAACAACTATTTCAAGGGAGACAATGCTAACTAGGTGTTAGCCAGGGAGAAAACAGCAGTGAACACTGGGAGCTTGGCTATCCTAGCCCACTGCTTCCCACCACATTAGGATCTGTTCAGTCGGATCCTAGGACACAGTGGCAGTTCATTCACTCATGACTTCAGCTTTCTCCTGGACAGAAGCAGCCCTCTTCTCTGCGAAGAGATTGCTCCTTCACTATTAGAGTAAACCTACGCTGCATGTGCACAGGCCCTAACCACCTCTGGAATACATTTAAAATGGTGCCTTTTATGAGGAGATCAGTCCACAGCTTCAAAAAATATTCACAAGGCGGCTTGTAACTGCCCAAAATTTAAAATCTCTATGTTGGAGGCTTGTGTTTGAACCACTGCAAAAATTAAGTGTCCCAGGCCACTGCTTTCAGAACATTTGTGCCAAGAAAGTGTCTGTTCCACTCCCATCTGCCATGCTGAGTCTGGTTCAGCAGTCTCCTCGATAGGCAGAATGGGGCAGAAACGAAGTCTGCCTCACTTACACTCTGCCTTTTACAAAGCAACTAGTGCCTGGTTCTCGAGAGCAGTCCTCCAAGTCAACAACTTGGGATGAAGAGTTAACGTGCCAGGCAACAGTGCAGAACCAGGTATCTACACCAGCCTTCTGGAATCACAACTGTTAGTCACTGGCAGCTCCAGGCCCACATGGGCTCGTTTCACCCATCTCCTGAAAAGGGAAGGGACAGAATGCAATTGCGCCCCTTTACTGTTGAAAATCATCTTCTGTGTCATGATTCTGTGTTAACATCAACTAAAGGATCTGTGGCTGAAAAACCTTAAGAGGATCACATGTCTCTAGGAAAATCTGGACTTCTCAGGATCAGCAGCTACAAGAGGGGGAGATGCATCTCCCAACAGCAGAGCATCTGCTGGCTTTCTGGCTGGGCCACTTTCTCCTCTTACATTGCAGATATCTCCGCTGCCTCCTACTAGACTCTGTCAACCTCAGTCACCAGCCTTTCCTAGTTCAGGTTCACATGGCCAGTGCCCAGCGAGATGCCTGGGTCCCTGCAGGCCCCCCTGGAATTCCCAATGGGAATGGGCAAACAAACTAGAGCAGAGGCAAAGGACCCCAAGAAGACAAATCTGACAGAACTACACATGGGAGGGGCTTAGAGTGTTCTTGGTCTCCTTGAATAAAACAGTTTCATTACTTCAAAATACAAGTTAGGGGAGCCTACAGGGAAGAAAAACCTTTCTGGAAAAAAAAAATCAAATTCTAGAAAAATGCATTTCAAAACTCTTCAAATTAAAAAGGTTGTAATAGAACATGTCAGATGCAATGATATAAAAATAATGAAATCAATTATTTACCATTTCTATGCCACACATTCTTTAATGTAATATCTTAAAGTGAGTAATTTAAAGTTGATTACAACCTTGATATCTATCACTGGTGTTCCACCTCAGAAACTATCACAAAATAAAACACAAATAAAATCCGTTTTTCTATTTATTCCAAAAGGCAGACAGCAGCTTATAACTTCTGTTCTTCACACAAAAAAAACTTTACTAAGTAAATAATTCTCCCTAAGGGCCAAAAGTAAACATTGAGGTTCCTGAGGATTATTAAATAATGTATGGACATTTTAAGAAAAAGAATGAGATGCTCCACAGACTCATTAAGAAATTCTGGCATAAAATGTGAACATATGGATATATTTATTTGGTCAGAATTTGGAACAGTTTCAAACTTACTTTCATTAGCCTAAAAGGGCCATGAAGTGGTGCTCGCATTTGTCTTATCCATCCACTTATAGTATTATTGTATAATTTTTCATCGATGCTAGAACGCGCTTCCCAAATGAACTCAATTTTGACACTGTATAAATTAAAATGTATTTTTCGAAGCTATGCTTAAATATGAACAATTTGACAAGCTGTTTTGGCTTCAAGCACACCGCAAGCATCACTGAGGTGCTTGCTCACTTTAGCCGAGTGTTCCTCACTGTAAACCGTTGTGTTCTGAGTATGTTCAAGCAAAGTTCTCTTCTGCTTGCGTGATAGCACTCTGTAGACCATCTGTCTGAAAAGCAACTGAATTAACTCAGATTTTCATTCCCTCCTCCCCCCCGGGGCTTATTCTGAAGCTCTCTTCCTGGCACTGACATCAGTACAGTATGAGCTGAATTTCCTCCTGACGGCATCTTGCTAACTAAGTTTGCAATCAGAGCAGCGCTCATGCCTGCTGCCTGCAGAGCTGAGTGCAGCAGCGTGGCGAGAGGAATTAGCCAGGGTGCCAACACTGGAAGGTGAGCTCAAGGGCTTGAGAGCCAGGTGACCAGAGGGACACCAGTGAGACCCTGCCAAGCACAGGCCAAAATACAAGTTAGGGGAGCCTACAGGGAAGAACAGCCACCAAATGCTTTTGGTGCCCAAAAAGTAGGCGCACATGAGATTCTTATTAAATTATATCTTGATATGTTTATTATTTACCAACATAAAATCTCCTGAGGTACTTGCTTTCTGTAAGCACCAGGTCACATCGCACGTGGGCACTGTAAGATATTCACCTGCACTTACAGAGCCTACGTTTCACCAGTGTGCATTTCTACGTAATGTAGTCTCTACATCTGACTTATCTCCATGTGCTTCTTGGAGAAAGTTAACCACTCCTTCGTAACACTGTAGACATTATGTTCATCAGGGCTCAATAAGCAGACATGGCCACTATCACTACTCAAAACCATTCCTGCAAATCAGCTGTGAACCCCATGGAGTGCAGAAATGAATCCTTAGTCTCAGAAGTCAGAGATTTGAAGTTCAAAACAAAATCAGCAAGAAGAATTCAGAAGTCTCTGTCGAGCATTCTTCTCTTCATTATTTGTTTTACTTTCACTGTGTATGTCCAAATCTGTTGAAATTGAAAACAAATATTTATGACAGAGATGTAGCAGAAATTACCAGTACTACTCACCTTCTCTTTTGTTAAAAATCCTCCTCATGTACTTAGCTTTACTGTGTCTTTCTTCTTAGCCTAATTTCAAAGCACCATGAAGTCAGGCCAAAGTAGTAATTAAAACTGATAAACTCTCAACTCCTTTGAAAAGAGAAAAGTTAGAGAATAAAAAATAAGAGGACCAGAGGTACAGACAGAAAAGCCAGTAAGGCAAAACATAAGCAAGGAAGACCCCTAGAAGGACTCCTGAAGGAGAGGCAGAGAGTAATAAAGAGAGTGAAAGGAGGAAAACACAACAACCAGAAAACAGTTTTTCTTCTTTGGAAACTGCGGGCAGTCCCCACTCTCTTCCAGCCTTGGGGACATTTCCCCAGGACCATGCTATGACGATGGCTCAAGTGTTATGCAAGGTCAGAGGGTCAGTATTCATGCAAAGGCCTCAGTGGGCTTCCACAGCCTCTGCTGAAAGCTAACCCTACCTTTGAGATCTGCCATCCGGCTTCCCTGCTCCTCTCCTTTGGTCACTGCCGACATGGGAATTTTGCCATCAATTATATCCATTTTGATCATGCCAAGGTTAGTCAGGAGCAGCATTGGATCAATCCCCTGACCACTGCTTTTAATATTTTCCAGTACCTTAAGACACTTGTATGACTTGAGTTCACTTATATTCTCTTCCAAGAAAAGGTTGTAGAGGCTCAAGTCATTGTACCCTTCAGATTTGAAATGCAGAACATCAAAAGTAGGCAGGATTTCATACACTTTGAGAACATCCGTCTTCTGCCGGAATGGAACAAATAGCGTGTAGATGGCCACAGGTGTGAGCAGAATGTACACCACGAGGTTGATGAAGCTGAGCAGCTGGAAGACGCCAACAGCAATGAGTTTACACTGGAACTGATCAGGAACAGTACTGTCATTTTTCAGGATCCCTGACTTGATGCTGCAGACAAATTCATCTGAGAGCGAAGACAGGCTAAAGTAATAGCCCAGGTAGATAGAGGCTAACAGTATGATGGTGAGCGTGGCCAGCCGGCAGCTAATGTACTTGAGGATTAAGTTGTTGGAGCTTTTCTTTGTCTTCAAATACTGCTCTACAATTGGGTACTTGAAGTGGCTTTCAGATATTTCCCACAAACTAAAAGGAAAGGAAAACAAAAATAATTTAAACCATTAAACAGACCACCAAATATGAAAGATAATAACACATCCACAATATCATGCCAAACATTTCAAACTCATACAACTCTACCTATAACTTCATTAGAGCAATAATAAAATACTTTTCTCTTTATAGTTTAAAGCATATTAAATGAAGTAATACTCAGAATTCATAAAACAATGTATGGTTCCTAGTATTAAACATTTGTTAAATAAATATACCAGAATGCTAGGCGTGGTGGTGCACACCTGTAATCCTAGCACCTGGGAAGCTGAGGCAGGAGAATCATGTGAGTCCACAGCCAGCTGGGGCTACAAAATGAGCTCACGGCCAGCCTGTACAGAGTGAGACCCTGTTTCAAAAAGACAACAAACGAAAACATCAGTTACTGAATAGCAACCGTGGCTTTTTTTGTTTACACCACAATTTTCCACAATATTAGGCAGCATAAGATGAATTTTCAGCCCTAATGGAAGACATACGCCTTCTCTGGGGGTGCTCAGGGTGCTCATGGGTGTGGGTGAGGTGCTGGGTGCTGTGCAAGCCTGAAGCAAGCCTAGTTTTCCCTCTTAGAGCTACCGGAAAAAAAGTGAAGAGGAAGACAAACAAATGCCAATTGTTAATGTCCTAGAGTCAGGTGAAATAATGTACCCAAATGACTCAGTGGAGCACCTGGAAAATACTAAGTATTTTTCAAATGATAGCAGTCAACATTCTCATTATTGTCAATGACCAGAGGAAGAATGTGAGAAGGCACTGTAGTAACTACTCATTCACATTCTTTCCCTAAGCACAGTTGCTTCAAAATCCTGTGCTTTCTCATTAATCAAGGAGACATCAAAGCAAGCACCTTAACCTGGCAGCCTTGTAAGAATTTCAGAAGACACTGAAATTCCACTCAACAAAGAAAGGTGCTCAAAAAAAAGAAAAGAAAAAAAAGTTCATTTATTTGATACAGGGTCTCACTACACTGTTCAGACTCATAGTGATCCTCCTGTGTCAGCCTCCTCAGCGCTGGGATTACAGGCATGCACCATCACACCTGGTTCCAGGGCTGGCTCGGCATTCCAGGGCCGGCACAGCTTGCAGTACTGGGAGTTGAGCTCAAGTCCGTGCACTTGCCAGGCAAGCACTTATGCTGCCAAGCTAGCTCCCCAGCCCAGGAAAGGTGTTCTGACAGAAGGCTAGGTGCTGTGAAGAGAAGGATGGGGAGAGTCTGGCGAGATCTTGACTGCCACTAGATGGATGAAGTCTTTCTTTTCCCTTCTAATAGCAATAAAAGCTGTAGTCCCAGACCAGTAGGAAAAAGGGCAGAGAACCTGAACTACCAAACCTGGACAGGTACCTGATGGGAACTAAGTTACCTTTGCCGTGTATTGTCATTGACCCCTGGAACTGCATAGGCACCATCTCTCAGGTCAAGGTCACGGGCACTCTTTGTAGCCTTAATTGCACGGTTGTAAACTTTGTCAAGTTCTTCTATGATAAAATTCAAGTCTGAGCAAATATGAGGAGCAGCTGCCAAACGCCAGAACAGGGGTGGCAGGTACAGGAGGATGGCAAAGAGTAACAGGATATAGGGGAAGAACTGAAAAACAAGAGAGTAAGGCATTAAGTTAACAAGGTCCTTCCCCACATGGCCATCCATAAGCTAACCCTGCTATGGGCTGTGCTCATTTCGTGTCATGTTGAGAGAAGTGTGCCTGCCTGTGGCGCTGCTTATAGAAGCCAGGCTCACTGCTCAATAACTCCTGCTGAAGCACAACTGTCCAGCCCAGGTAACTATGCAAGCCCTAACCTTTGTAAATTCGATATACATTAATTTTGCGTAATTGCTAACTACATGGTGCCACACACTGGTTCCTTTCTAGTCAAAGAAAACAACATAAAATCACTCCCATGACCTATACAACAATCTCTGAACAAAATCTCAAATAAGAAACGAGTATGTGTTAGAATAGCCTTTGCTGCTTTTTTTCTTTTATTGTTGTTGTTTGTTTTTAAATTGTGGTTTTAAGAGGCAGTTGAGGCTTAAAACTCCAATATATTTTTTTTCTTCTTGAATTTGACTTCACCCAAGAGACTAAAAAAAAGGGCTTAAAAGTGATTCAGCAATAACCCAATAAGACAGCTAGACAAACAGATAAAATTGACAGACTGCAAAAGGACCAACAGTGCGGGAACAGATCCCATAGCTGAAGAATGTGAAGTCCAGAGGCGCCACTCACAATGGGCAGCTCTGCAGTCCCAGGCACTGCTTGCTTTCCTTACCTACGAAATGGTTATGTCATCCAGGGACCACGAAATTAAAATCATATCCTTTATGGTACCTGGCACTAAAACATACTAAGCAAAACCACAGAAAGGCTACCTAGGCAAAGCCCAGGTGGATGGTTCCATTCTGCAAAAGGACAAAGGAAGCTCAAAGCAGCTTCTGTCCCCAGATCACAAAGGTGGTGACAGTATCAGAATACAACCTCAGGCTTCCCTGCACCTAGTGCAAAGGTTTTCACATACCAATACACTTTGCATTGCTCATCTCTCTCACGCTTCTCCTTTTCCTCTGGCTTGGCCTATCTCCAG
>PVKN010017826.1:0-17148 GCA_004027915.1 Capromys pilorides
AAAAAATTACCCAAGCCGGGTGTGGTGGTGCACGCCTGTAATCCCAGCACTTGGGAGGCTGAGGCAGGAGGATCAGTGCAAGTTCGAGACCAGCCTGGGCTACAAAAGTGAGCTCAAGGCCAGCCTGAACTGCACAGCGAGACCCTGCCTCAAGAAAACCAAAAAAAAAAAAAAAAAAAAATTACCCAGAGGTAGTCCAATGTGGTGGCACATTACTGTAATCCCAGCACTCAGGAGGCTGAGGCAGGAGGATAGCCATGAGTTTGAGACAAGCTTTGGCAACATAATGAATTAAGACTGACTTGAACTACAAAGTAAAACCCATCTTAAAACACTAAAAACAATAACAACAACACTGCAAGTGTTCAGTCACCCAGAAAGTTTATGTTGGGCTGGGGAGACAGCTCAGTAGAATAAGCGCTTGCCTGGCAAGCACAAGGGCCTGAGTTCAATCCCCAGTTCCAGAAAAAAGAAAGAAAGTGTATGCTGTAGACAGCAGGAAAGACAAGGGGCAAAGCCTTGTGAGGTTCCCAGGAGGGTCCCTACCAGGGCACATTGGTAGGTGTGGAGGCTCCAGTCCTGTGGTCTCTGACCCTGTGCCCTGTTCTACAGGGTTCCAGGCCCGCCCGGAGCTACTGGAGGTATTCAGCACCGAGTTCCAGATGCGCCTCCTCTGGGGCAGCCAGGGCGCCAGCAGCAGCCAGGCCAAGCGCTACGAGATGTTCGACAAGGTCCTCAGCGCCCTGTCCCACAAGCTGGAGCCTGCCATGCGCTCCAGCGAGCTGTGACCCCCAGGAACTGTTCCCCCATGCTGTGGCAGGCAGCACTGGGGAGAGAAGGGCACAGACCTCCCCAGAGCACCCCAAGGACACTGTGATCAGCCCAAGAATGTTCTGGGTTCAACTCCGGGATCTCCCTCCCTTGCGCCTCCTCCAGGGTCCTGCATGACTCTGGGCTCTGTCCCACTGACACACACTCACCGAGTCTCCCTCAGGAAGGACAGGAAGCCCTGTTCCTCCCACCGGCTTCTGCTGTCCCCCTTCTGGTTGAGGTTTCCTGATTTCGAGCCATGGAGGCCCCCCAGGCCTCCTCTCCACAACAGGCCTCTGCCCCCGCTGCACCGCTGTAAATAAGCCGTCTACCTGTAAATAGATGTACAGAGCCAGGTCCTTTCTTTCATATAATAAACTTTTATGACTCTTTCTTCTGACTCCAGGGGTGGAAAGAAGCACCCTTTGAAGGGGTGTAAAATGCCAATTAGTGAATACTTCTTTAGCACATGATTCATTCTAGACTGGACTTGGAGCTGGGTTGCAACACATGCCAAACCCAGGGTCGGGGGACTGCTCAGTGGCTCAGCGCTTGCCTGAAAGTGCATGGTCCTGAGTTCGATTCCCAGTACCCAAATAAACAAGCAGACAAACAAAAACCTAACCCAAGCCCTGTCTGGGGGAGCTCACACTTGGGAAGACAACAGCAAATTCCAACCTATCGGGCAAGGACCAGTCTGCTGTCCTCTGTCCCATTGACTGCCCCCCTCAGGAGGCTGCAGCAACAGTTTCCACAAAACACAAAGGTCTGAGACAGTTGGGATGAAAGGGATTCAGAAATCAAGGATTCCAGTTCCCCCAGAAGACAAATCTGCAGGGAGAAAGACTTCCGGGTCACAGCTGCAGCAGGAGGAAAGCTACAGACTGGCTGTTCTGACCGAGAGCTCTTACCTTTTAATACTGGGAACTGGTCATTTCTTCTCAGGCAAGGTGATACACATCTATAATCCCAGGTACTTGGGAGGCTGAAGCGGGAAAATCATAAGTACCAGCCCAGGTACAGAGCTGGACACTTTCAAAATTTTAAAAGGCTCAGTGTGGTGATGCATAGTTGTAATCCCAGCACTCTGGGAAGCTGAGGCAGGAGGATTGTACAAATTCAAGGCAGCCTGGAGAACATGAGGCCTTGTCTCAAAAAACTCTTTTTGAAACCAACAAAAATAAAAGGGTTGAAGTCATAGCTCAGTGGTAGAGCTATTGTCTAGCATGTGTGAGGCTCTGGGTTCAATCTCCCATATGACAAAAGAAATAATGAATGTATCCCAGAAATCATGGGGTATGTGTGTGTACATGTCTGGGGTCTGAAACAAGGGTCTTCATGGAGGGTCACGAGACAATTGCTCTGGTTTCCTGCTTCCAGTGCATGGGAGAGGTAGAGGCAGACAATATGGATCCTCGTGATCCCAGCTAGCCTGGAGGCCCTGGGAACCTGTTCCCTGAACCTGAGATCTTGAAGGCCTCTGCCCCAGAATCCTTTGAGCAGCAGAGGCTGCTAACACGTGACACTGTGCATTTGATCTTCGGCAGAAGCTGGGATTGTGTTCAGTTCTATTGTCTCCTAGCTGCATACTTGGATAAGAGGCTTAAACTCTTGGGTCCCACATCCAATAAAACGGGGGCAAATAATGGAACCTAACTCCTAGGATTACTGTTAAATGCTTAGTACTGGCTAGAGAAGAGGCAGCTGCATTACATACGTAATAGATTGTCAATGATCATTCATTATTTTCTGACATTTTATGTGCTTGTATCTCATTGAAATGTTACTATTTTCTATATGGAAAATACTATTATGGACTATATTGGGGACCTGACACTAAGGGCACCTATATATTTTCACCAAAGCTATTATTAATGATCTCTCTTTTGTCATATAAAAGAAAAAGACGGCATGTAAAAGGCACTTTGCAGGGTGTAAGGTTACATACAAGCTTTTGTTATAAATGTTACATCACCCTTTGTGGTCATAATCCTTTATTCTTCTGAGCTCCTCTGATGGTCCCTTAGTTACAGTGGCCATGGAAACACTGCCCACAAGGCTGGGATCAAATGGCTCGAGCGCTCCGCCTGGAGGCCACCTTTCATTCCTGCTGTGCAACGGCCGGTGGGGGCTTTAAGACGCGCGCGAGGTGCGCTGGGAGTTGTAGGCCATGGGCGTGGCTGCCCCTGAGCGGTGCACGGTGGGAGCTGTAGTTCTCAGGTCGAGGGGGTTGGCGGCCTCACACCAAGCTCCAGCCTCCTACGGATGGCGGCTGCGACACGCAGCTGCAGGCCCTGGGGCTCGCTCCCCGGGCTACTGGCGCTGGTCTCTGCCGCAGCCGCCACCTGGGACCTGACTTCGCTGCGCTGCAACTTTGGTTCCTTCTGCGAATGTGACTTCCGGCCGGACCTGCCGGGTGAGGGACCTGGGAGCTGCGGGTGGGGAACGGGCTGGACATCTGTGAATTTGGAAATGGAACCCAGCGGGAATGGGGGTGGGGGGGAACCCAGCGGGAGTGGGGGGAGGAACCCAGCGGGAATGAGGTGAGTTTGGGGTGCCCGCTGGGGGTTCCCGAGGACTTGCCAGAATGGAGAGAAACCCTTGACATCAGGGTCCCAGGGGTCGTGATAGCCTTCCAGGACCGTACTGGCCCGGCCAGGGAAGAGCCTGCTCTGGGGACCTCACGTGACCCTTAGGGGGTCTTGGCTGGATCTTTTTGGAAGCTCCAGCTCACCTAAGGCTGCAGTCTACATACAGAATGGCCTAGAGGGGGCGCTGCAGAGCTGAGCCAGGCTGATGGCCCCTCTGCAGCCAGACCCCTCCCCAGGGTCCCAGGTCCTTCTGCATCCCAAACCCAGGCTTTCCCAGATACCACATGTGACTTCTCGCTTGAGCCTCTGCATTGCCAGGGATGTGTTCTCAGCTCTGATACTGTTCTTTGGTGACCCAGGCCTGGAGTGTGACCTGGCCCAGCATCTGGCCGGCCAGCATCTGGCCAAGGCACTGGTCTTGAAGTCGCTGAAGGCCTTTGTGCAGGACCCGGCCCCAAAGAAGCCACTGGTCCTCTCCCTGCACGGCTGGACCGGCACCGGCAAGTCCTATGTTAGCTCCCTGCTGGCTCAGTACCTCTTCCAGGGCGGCCTCCGCAGCCCCCACGTACACCACTTCTCTCCCATCATCCACTTCCCACACCCCAGCCACATCGAGCGCTACAAGGTAGGCTGGACACGCCCTGGAGCTCCATGCTGTGGCCTCACAGGGTGAGGGACCATGAGCAGCAAGAGCTGAGCCCAGAGAGGAGAGTCACTTGCCCCAGGCCACACAGCCAGGACCCATGCCCGGGGCTTGGGAATGACACTTCCACCTGACAGGGAGTCTTCTCTGATGCCAAGGTGGTGGGCAGCCATGGTGCCTGCTGTCAGAGTCGTGAAGGATGTGGTTTTCTGCAGTTGTGGGTGTCACTTATTGAACACCAGTTTGCCATCGCGTACTCTTCCTGTGAAGCAGGTAGCCATAGTTTGCACCACAGAGGAAACAGTGACCACCAGCTCTGATGGGTGCTGCTGCCCACAGGGCACTTTACTTTCCAGGCTGACCTGGCCCAGCTGGCAACATCGCTGGGTGAGAGCAAGGACAGGAAGTGGGGGTAGCATGGAAGGAGAGCCCAGAGCAGCGAGACTGGGGCCTGGGTTTGCATCCCTGTTCTGCTGACTGGCCGCGTGACCCTTCTGGGCCACCCTTTCACCATCAGCCTCGTGGAAGAGCTGGTCCACTCTGTGAGCCCATGTGTCCCAGGAAAGGGGATTAGCTCTTGCCTTGGGGAGAGGTCTGGGGTCGGGGAGCATCTCTGCCTCCTACCCCCATATTGTCTGTCTCTGCCCGTAGAAGGATCTTAAGAGCTGGGTCCAGGGGAATCTCACTGCCTGTGGCCGCTCCCTCTTCCTCTTCGACGAGGTGGACAAACTGCCCCCAGGGCTGATGGAGGTCTTGCGGCCTTTCCTGGGTGCCTCGTGGGTTGTGTACGGCACCAACTACCGCAAGGCCATCTTCATCTTCATCAGGTGGGTGACAACTCACAGAGGTCGGTGTGCCAGTCTAGGCCTGTGCTCCCTCTGGAATATGGCACCCCATCCCACCCCATGCCCAGGCCAGTGAGGCATTTTCAAAGCCCCTCACCCTCACATTAGTGAAGCTGTCATTCATGCTAGGCTTGGTCCTTTGGCTCCTTGCGGCTGTTTTGTGGGAACCCTGGTACACTGAGTTGTTCTTCACTGGCTGGGAGCACACGGGGCTGGGCTTCTAGTCCTCTTGCCCAACTCCGTGGGTCCTCGCTGTGTTTCCCCAGGCAAGACTGTTTCACCTGTCCAAGCTCCCATCTCTCCTTCTAAGCAGCCATTGTCCTCCTGGAGGCTGGCTGAGAGGCAGGCAGGGAAGGGGCACGAAGATGTATGCAAACTGGGAAGCACACAGACTGATCCGTATCACGGGATGGCTCCCACCCACTGAGTCAGGGCCACTGTGGTATCAGGGAAGTGAAGGCCAAGTCCTGATGCTCTAGCCCCCTCTGACTCTCAGCCTGTGTCCACCATGGTTTCAGCAACACTGGCGGTGAGCAGATCAACCAAGTGGCCCTGGAGGCGTGGCGCAGCCGCCAGGAACGCGAGGAGATCAGCCTGCAGGAGCTAGAGCCCATCGTGTCCCGGGCGGTGCTGGACAACCAACACCGTGAGTTGGCTTTGCACCCGCACCCCATGTGACAGCCTCCTCGGGTGGGCCTGGTTCCCAGGGAACAAAAGGCGTACACTCCTGTGACCTGGGAGTCATAGGAGCCCCTGCCTGTGCTCAGAGGGTAGCCAGCAGCACAGCTCCACCCCCATGCCCCGCCCCGTGTCTGGCTTCTTCGCACATGCATGAGCTCATGAGGTACAGCGTCCCCTCCTGTCCTTCCTGCAGATGGCTTCTGGCGCTCGGGCATTGTGGAGGAGCACCTGCTAGACGCCGTGGTCCCCTTCCTCCCGCTGCAGCGACACCATGTACGACACTGTGTGCTCAATGAGCTGACCCAGCTGGGGCTGGAGCCCCGGGACGAGGTGGTGCAGGCCGTGCTGGACAGCACCACCTTCTTCCCCGAGGAGGAGCAGCTCTTCTCCTCCAATGGCTGCAAGACCGTGGCCTCTCGGATCATCCTCTTCCTCTGATACGAGGCTGGCATCCTCGCTTCCTCTACCTGGCCAGGGCCACACAGGAAAGGCCTGGGACCTCTGCTGAGGGACGCTTGTCTCAAGCGTGCTGAGAGTGGGACCCAGAACACAAAAGTCAGGATCAACAGGGGCCAAGTACAGAGGGCCAGCGGGGCCCTGCCTCTGAACTGGGGAGCGGGCACCGCAGCCTTGGCTACCTCCTCCAGGGAAACCCCTGGCACCCCGCAACCTTACTATCTTGACCTCGCCCTGCAGCCTGGGGCTGCCTCCTGTGAATTGTAACTCAGGGACCACAGTTTCAGCTGCTTCCTCTGTCCTGGCTCTCTTAACTGAGCCCTCTGCCCTGGTACTAGACCCTTATCCCACTCCTCAGCCTCTGTCCCAGGATCACAGAGGATCATGGACAGATCGATGCTGCCACCTGCACCTGGATTTAGACGTTTTCAGTTTTGTAAATGAACAAGTGTAATAAACATAGCCATAGGACCACAGGAATGTTGGCTGGGCTGCTTGTTGCCCTGGAAGAGAAAGCTTTGCGGTGTGCTGGCGTCTGGGGCAGAGTCTGTCATCTCCCAGCAAGAAGCAGGGGCCTTACTCTGGCCTTCAGAGTGTAGCATGATGGTCAGGGCTCTGACCAGCCTTGGTGCTGCTGGCACTCTGACCCAGACTCAGAGGGTCATTAACCTTGTTGGAACTTGAGCTCGTGCCCTGATCTGAGCCCCGGGCAGCCTTGGCCTCATTGGGCTTTGAGCTCTGGCTCTGGTTGGCCTTGGGATTGCTGAGGTTCCCACTTGGGTCCTGGGAACCTTTAGATTTGGTCTTTCTGGGACCCTGGGCTCGTCCCCAGTTCTGTTTGTAGGAAGCCTTTCTGAATTTCTGCCTTGTGCTCTGGGTGGCCTTGATCTTGCTTGGCTTCTGCCTTTGACCCTGGGCCACCTTGGTCTCACTGGAATCTTGGTTCTGGGTGGCCTTGAGGGAGTCCTGCATCTGAGCCTGGGAAGCCTGGGGTTTTCTGGGGTGACGGCTCAGGGTTCGAGCCTCCCTCTTGTTCTCGGAGTCTGAGGATTGAGACATAGGCAGCGAGGAGTCGGAGGGCATCCCGGAGGTGGTGGAGGTGCTCCTGTACTCCTGGATCGACGAGGATGTCTCCGTCTCCGAGAAGGATGCCATCGTGACTGGAAGGATATGCCAAGGGCAGGTCTCAGGCTGGCCGCTGCCCTGTACAGCTCCCCCTGTGCAGGCTCTGGATGGCCCAAGGGGAAGGCCTGCCACCCGGGTCCCATCTGCTGGCTGTCCCTTGCTGCCCTGTGCCTTCACAGGCCTTGGCCTCTGCCCCAGCAGTGCCCTGCCCTGCCCCTTCCTGGTTTTCGCTACCTGCCACCCCACTAGGTTGGGACCGTGACTTCCACTTTAGAGTCACCTGCCCAAGGACACTGGGCTGTCAGCAGCCGAGCCTGGGTTCACATGTCCTGACATCTGAGCTATCTTTGCTTTGTTTTTTTTTTTTTGAGACAGGGTCTCAGGCTGGTCTCGAATTCCCTGTGTAGCACAGGCTGAGCTTAAACTCTCAGTGATCCTCCTGCCTCAGCCTCCTAAGGGCTAGGATGGCATACATGTGCCACCACACCCAGTGTCTAACCCTGGACCACTGACCACTGTGCCACTCTGGCTCACATGGGCCTCGAGGGAGACCAGGACTCACAGCCAAGGATGGAGCCCGAGGACGTCTGCTCCAGGTAGCTATCTGATGAGGATGTCACCTCGTGGCAGGGGAGCTGCGCTTCGTCCTAACGCAGGAGACAGGAGGGGCAGTTGCAGGTGGAAGAGCAGCTGGCTTGGGTTCTCCAGCAGCTACACTCTGGCGAGGGTTGCACAGGAACACGGGGCACGGCCACGAGGGCCGTGGCCAGGTCACCCAGGCCTGGAGCCCTCAGCAAGGCTGCGTCCCGGGGGCTGTGGGGATCTCTGGTTTCCCTTTTGTAGGGTGCACATCCTTAGCTCAGGGGCTTCTGTAACTGAAGGGCTGCGCTGTAGGAACAGCAGCGGCAGTGGGGCAGAGCCCCTCGCTCGCACACTGAGCCCCGTTTCACCCTCCCGGCACATCCAGGGGTGGGTGAGACCTCTGCTGTGACCATTCTTGGGCCACATATCCCAGCATCCTGTCTGGGGCCACTCTGCTGAGGACAGGCCGGTTTGCATCCGGTCCTTCCAGCCCCTCTGCGTAACCTGGAGGCACCAGGTGTCCTTACAGAGGCACTAGGCCCTGAGCCCTGCCCATGACAGCTCTGCATTCTCTTAGGGCAGAACCACAGTGGCCCTGGGGCACACAGATGGCAGCTCTGTGCACCTGCATTTATTCTAAGGGGCGCTGTTAGAATGAAGGCCCGCCAGTACCACAGGGGGTGCTCGTACTGCAGTTGCCCCTGTTACATGGAGCTTCCTTTGGGCAGGGACTGACGTGCTGTCTACCAGCCAGGGATCAGAGGAGGAGGTCACGCATCACAGTGGTGAGAAGGAGCAGCCCACTCTGGTGGACCTCACAGATGGCATATTTGGCAAAAGGAGCTTGAGACGGGAAGCCACCCCAAATTTGTCCATTTATATGAAAAAAGGATGGGTGGAGGCAAAACTAATGACTGATGCTTTTGGGAATCAGGGCAGCTTTGTGGCTAGGTCAGGCCAGGGACCCACCAGGAGGTCCCTAGGGGGCTTCTGGGAGTTGGGCACATGTTCATTGGTGGTCCAAACAATGGTGTCTTGTGAAAATCCAACTGTTTGCTTTCATTTTTTTTGGTGCTGTCATTTTTTGTTTCTGGGACAAGGTGTTGATATATATAGTGTATGTGGTTCTTGACTTCACTGCAGTCCACCTGCTTCGGCCTCCTGAATGCTGGGATTGTGGGTGTGCACCCCACTGTCTCAACTGTTCCCATTTGAGCAGTGGTCTTACCAACATTTTGCTGCATTCCATGACATCTCCAGGACCGTACACCCTGCACGGCTTGTGACGGTGAGCCCGGCGGGTGTGGAAATTCTTCCCCGGGAAGCCTGCATCTTCAGGCTCACTGTTCCCACCCCTTCCCCAAAGATGTGCCCGTCCCAGACCCTGAGAGGCCCAGGCTCTGACATGGGGCCCACTCACCTCTTTTTCGTCTTCCTTTGCTTTCTGCCCCTCAAGGGCCTCAGTATCTTCCTGTAAGTCTTTGGGGGATACCTGTAGCACCCAGGAGGTAGGTTCTGGCTCTTTGGGGGTTGCAGGCAAAGGCCAGTTGGACTTCCAGGAAAGCTGTAGGGCCTGGGCCTTCTGGCGCTCGCGCTGCCGAACCCTGAGGATGATGCCAAACCATGGGCCCAGGGCCACAGGGCCCTGGGTTGGTCTGCTGGATTCCAGTGCCATCCTTAAGGACTAGGCAGTGGGGCCTGAGGAGTGGGGAGGTGCAGCCAGCCCCACCACTGCCCTGTGGCCCTCACTCCAGAGGCTCACCCCACAATGCCTTGCAGGATCTTGCCCTGTGGGTCTTTCTCCATCATCCGCTCCAGCTGCAGCTTGGCCAGGTGGCCCACCTGGCTGCTAAGCACCTCCTCCACTGTCATGCCCGGAAAGAGGTTGGTCATCAGTGGGGAAAGCTGCCAGGAAAGGGGTGACCAGAGCTAGATGTGGGCCACAGCAGATGGCAGGTGGATGGAACTCTGCCTTGAAGTTCTAGCTGGCGCTTCGCAGTGCAGAGTGGAGCGGGTCTGGGAGTTCTTTATAAAGGGCTGGGCCCTTTTACCCTGGGAGGAGTAGGAGACTGAGAAAGTAACCATTCTAACGCAGAGGCCTGATGGATCCTTTCAGACAGGTCTGACCTCTGAGCTGGGGCAAGGATTCCTACTCAGAGCTTCTCTCTCTCTCAGCATCTGTAGATAACGTAACTGGACTTGGAGGGTGGGAAGGAGGGTGGGATTGAAAAGGTAACAACTCTGCATGGCTGACAGAAAGAATTCTGGCATTCGCAGAATTTATTGTTATCAGTAGCGGCAACTGATAAGTATTGTTACCATGATCAAGGCAGATTTCTCTGGGACAGGAACCTGATGCCAGCCAGACTCTGAACTCTGACACTAGAGCCCACCTTCCCTGCCGAGGAACCCACCTTTGGTTGCTTAGGGTTCAGGAGCAGCACAGTGGCAACATCCTGACGGGCACCAAGCGTGTCCTGTAGGATCTGGCGGTTCTTTGCCCGGCACAGGTAGCACTGGGCCCTCCGGGGGTTGTGCTGAATGGCTGCCGAGAAGTGGTCTTCTGCCTTCTGGAACTGCCTGCCAGGTGCACAGGGCCCCAGACTGGTGTGACTCGGGGCTGCTTCAGGAAGATGGGACTCCCGGCCACCCCTGAAGACTGGGAGAAACCCAGCGGTCCCTGCTCGCCACAGCATGACCCTCTGTTCCCCTCCTGCCAGCCTCACCCTGGACAAATACGATCCTTACGTACTGGCATGAAACTCCAGTTATGATGTTGGAGTAAGAGGAGCCTTACTGGGGTTATCGTAAACCTAGCCTTTGGGAATAAAATCCTAATCTGACTCCAATTAAATAATGCCAAATTAGAGTAGAGAAACATCGCAAAGCAGAGCAAGCAACCGGCGGGATGTAGCTTAGTGGCAGAGCTCTTGCCTAATGTACACAAAGGCCTCGGTTTGATCCCCAACATGGGGGAAATGTTTCACTTTTGTAAATAGTAATTGTTAAGGTCTGCTTAGCTCAAAGTCTGAAAGAATCATTACCAATCTTGGGGGAGTGGTAAAGCTGGGAGGTGCATTTTGGAGTCATTTACAATAAAAGCTATATATTAGTGAATAATTAAATGCTTTCCTTACCATACACAATTACATTTAAAACACAGCATAATCAGGAGAGACATACTTGCAGTGAAGATGTGGAGAGGAAAGTTAATATTTAGCAGATAGAAGCAGCGTTCCCCAGGTATTCTAGCAGGTGGGCTCCGGAGGCCCGAGTCCTGCCCCGCCCCACGCCGGTCCCGCCCTCCGACGGCCCCGCCCCTTCATACTCGCCCCCGCCCAACGCCCTACCCTGACCCCGGCCCTCCGCACCGGCACTTCTGCTCGCCGCAGCCCAGCGTCTCCTGTAGGATGCACATGCGTATGTTGGCGCCCTGGTCCTGCGGGCTCAGAGCCAGGGCCTGGCTGTAGTCTGCCTCCGCAAAGGCCAGGTTACCCAACTGGAAGAAGCAATCTAGGGTCGGAGGATAGGGGCTTAGTGAACCTGCAGCGCGCAGGAGCTCCAGCCCAGCCCAGGCAGGGGGTGGCCGGGAGCCGGTCCCCACAGGTGGCCCGTTTTCTGTGCTCCTGGGCACCTTCTCCCAGTTGCCTGAACTATGTCCAGTTTGTCTAAGGCGACCCTGGGACATGGGGACCTTGAGATGCCTCCCAGCCCCAGCCCCAGCACCCGGCCCCCACGCACCACCACGGTTGATATAGAGCCCCTTCTCGCACTGCTCGTCCCGCAGCGCCTTGTTGAGCAGCAGCACGCCCTCCTGGTAGGCGCCCTGTTTGTAGCAGTGCACGGCGAAGTCGTTGTAGGTCAGCAGCAGCTGGCGCTGCGCCTGTCGCACCATGTCACATTGGGAGTCGGTAGACATGTCCAGGGCCCTCAGGAAGTCCTGCACGGCTGCGTCGAACTCCTGCAGCCTTCGGTACATGGTGCCCCTAGGGGGGAGGCCAGCGCAGTTGGCAGGGAGGGCCAAAGCCCGTGCCGAGTGGCCTGTGGCCTGGGAGCCACCCGTGGCCTGGGAGGCTGTGGCCGCTCTTACTCCATGGCCTGCGTTTGTCCTGTGCTCCTAAGTTATCAAAAATAGTCCGGCGTGTGCGAAGCTGTATACTGAGGCCCTCAGGTACCTGCGGCACATGTTTCATCCCATTGCTTAGAGGAGGAGACCCAGGCTTGCTTTTTCACAAACCATACGGTAAGTCTGAGGGCAGGGTGGGGGCTCCCAACGTGATTGTTCCATGGGGAGCAATCCTGGGCACCACCCCGTTCTTTGTCTGGAGTGGTGACAAAGACCACCTGCTTGTTACTGTGACCCCAGTAGAAAGTAGGGAGCTTATATATATATATATATATATATATATATATATATATATATACACACACACACACATATATATATATACACATACACATATATATGTGTATATATGTGTATACATATATATATATATATAGCTCAGCGGCATAAGCACCTGCCTGGCAAGTGCAAGGTCCTGAGTTCAATCTCTGGTACCGCAAAATAAAAGAAAAAAGAAAAGAGAGAGCGAGACTATGAGAGGCTCAATGAGCAAACAGATGGGAAGTGGGTCAGGGGCTCTCCCGAGACCACATGGCAAGCCGTGAAGGGAGGGCCTGAGGGCCAGGGCCAGGGCCAGCTCCTCCCCACCACATACCGGAAGAGGAAGAGACTGGGGTCCAGAGGGCAGTTGTCGATGGCACAGTTGATGCGCTGCAGCGCGTGCTGCAGCCTGCCCTGGATGGCCAGGACGCTGGCATCCTGGTGGGCCTGCTGGGCCTGATCCACCATCATCTGCAGCAGCACCTTGGCCTGTGGGTGCTCAGGGTCCAGCAGCAAGGCGCTGCACAGGTCCCGGTAGCAGAAGTTGGGCTGCAGGGGCAGGGGTGGCATCAGGGACCCCAATAGCTGAGTCCTCCTCTGCCTAAGGTAGGGCGCAGAGGGGCAGTCTCCAGGACAGATGTGGCCATCAACTGTCCCTCCTCTGTGCCCCCCTTCGCTGTCTGTATGTACATCGGACAGCTTGAATGACCACAGCAATCTTGTTTGTCACCACCCTGATTGTCCCTGAATAACCTTGCTGGCTTTTCCTCACAGATTCCATCAAAAAATATAAACCTAAACCAGCAGCGGGCTCCTTGGGGCTTGGCCTTGCCCCCGGGGCCTGGCTCCAGGGGTGCACTGCCTTTGGTATAAGCTTGAGCCTCCTCCTCACCCATATATACGCCCCTCTTCCTGACCCAAATCGCTGCGGTCCAGCTCGTTTTGCAGTCATCCAGGACTGGGCCTCTCAGAACGCTCACAATACACCTGTGCAGTCCTAGATCTGGCCGCCTCCCTTGCTGTGGTCTCACGCTGCTGGGGCTGGGCCGGCCAAGAACGTCGCCGCGCCTTTATTTCCCCACTTGAACACCATGGGACAATCCACCCCCGCCTGGCCCTTACTATCTGCATTCCAGACAGGACCTGTGGGCCGGGTCAGCCTTGGGGTTCATAACAATGCCCCTCCTCACTGGACTCCTGGGAAGCGCTGGAGGCAGAGGGGAGCCTGACTGCCTCATCCGGACTGTGTGTCCTCCCCTGCATTCCTCCCACTTCCGGACCTCAAAGCCCAAGACAATGCTAAGCACAGATGGAAGCCTGAGTATGAGTGGAAAACAGCCCCAGGCAAATACCTTCCCCTGGGTGTGCAGGTCAGCCAGTCAGTCAGCAAACAGTTTCAGCAAACGCCCTGTGTTCTGAAGGCAATGACTGGGAGGTGGGCGGACAACGGTGTGGGCAGCGGGCGTGGGGATAAGAGGAGGGGAAGTGGCAGAAGCCAGGAGGAGCAGGCCTTTGCAGCAGGGGGGCTTGGGCTCTAGGCAGGCAGCACCCCTGGAAATGTGGGACCCTGCACAAGTCACCGTGGGGCTGTTTCTTTGCCTGCCTACACAATTACTACTCATGGGCCTGATGGTTCAACCGTCCACTTACCTATGGGATATTGGCGCCCAGGCCCAAGGTAGAGGGCCAAGTCACCTGGGTGGCCCCAACCCACCCCCAGGAGCCACTCCTGGAGGGCAGCACCCCCTTTGGAATTGTAGGCACCTATTTCCCAACACCCAGGAACCCCCTCCACCTGCCTTCTCTCTTATCTCTGCTGCCCAGCCAGGCCGGAGCTCAGGGATCTGTCTGAAACCTTCGCCCTCTTGCCCTCCTTTGGCCCCCTCCTGGCTCCTGGCTCCGAGCCTCCCCCTCCACAGCCCCTCACAGCCTGGAGCATCCCACAAAGCCTCTCACACTGCAGCACCCCCTTGCCCCACAGCTGTGCCCTGAACTGTCTTACCACTGTCTGTGTGGGGCTGGGAGAGGGCTCTATGGAGACAAGTGGGAAGGAGGAAGGAGGCAAGGAAGGGAGGAGGAGGGAAGGGGAGGAGGGAGGAGGAGAGGCCGCCTACGGCCCTCGGGGCACCCGTGCCTGGCACTTCCAACAACTGCAGCTACATCATCCCTTGCACTCTTATCTGCTGAGAGCTGCAGGACCAAGGGCAGCGGGGACCCGGGGCCCCTCCCCTTTGTTTTCCATGGGGCCCAACACGGGCCTGACACAGAGCCAGAGCCAAGCGACTATGGACAGCCTCCCGGCTGGGCAGCTCAATGGGCAGGGCCTCTGCCCAGGGAGCAGCGCACCAGGTGTGCTGAGGGGTCAGAATGTCGGGGTCGGCTGTCACCCTGCAGTGCTCCAGGGGCTCCAGGGCTGCAGATACAAACCACCTGCCCTGCCCACCCTGCTTACCATCTCAAAGAGGTTGTAGATCCTGGCACGCAGAATGTAGAGGTCAGCACTGGGCGTGCCTTGCCTTAGCTCGTTGGTGATGAGTGACAGGCAGTCGTGGTGGCGCTGGAGGGCCAGGAGGCAGGCCATGCTGCAGGCAGCAGAGGCCCAGGGTAGACTCGCATGCTCTCTCTGGGAGAGCAGGCAGGAAGGGGCTGCTGGGCCCAGGCGCCATGCTGGGCACTCACCTCCGGTACCGGAAGCAGGGCTTCTCGGGCTGCAGCTCAGAGGCCAGCGAGAAGACTGTCAGGGCATCCTTGAAGTTGCAGTGTTCATAGAGGAACTGGCCCTGGGGACACAGAGACAGTCCATTGACCTCTGGGGCCAACTTTGGAACAGAGGGAAGAGGGACAAGGGACAGGGACAGAGCTGGTTAACTCTGGGAGAAACTTTCAGGTAAGCAGAGTTGGAGATGGAAGGGGGCAGGGCTGGAAACACAGTGGCCGAAGAGCAGTGACCCAAAGCCACCCAGAAAGCAGGGGACAGCAGCAGCATGCACAGGAACAGCACACGCCCTGGCCAGTGGCCCCTGAAGGATGAAGGAACAGGATTGTCAGGTGAAGTGAGTTTCCTGAGGTCACGCAAGAAGTGACGGGACAGGACAAGGCCCTTGACAGTGTAGGCACAAAGCTTAGGTGGCCCAAAGGCGTCTTCTTTTTTTCTTTTTTAAATGTTATGTATTTGGAACAGGGTCTTGTTATAGTGCTTGGACTTGTAATGATCTTCCTAGTTCAGCTTCCCGAATGCTGGGATTACAGGTGTGTGTCACCACGCGTGGTCTTGTGGCCAGCTCAGCACACCCCGGGGTGGGGCTGGCGCTGCATGTGGTGCCAGGGATTGAACTCTGGTCCCTGAGCTTGCCTAAGCAGGTGATTAATTCACTGGCTGTCTTACTGGCCCCCGAATGTTTCTTTTGAAGAGCTGGGTAACTTTTAACTTTTTCTGGGAAGTGGCATTGAGATAGGGTCTCATCTATGTAGTCTGGTCTGACCTTGAACTCACAATGTATCCCAGCTCGGCCTCAGACTTGTGGCAATTCTCCTGCCTCAGCTTCCCCCAGTTCTGGGATTACATCTTTGTTTTTTCTTTTAAAGATATCAAGCCAGGTATGGTGATACATGCCTATAACCCCAGCACTTAGAAGGCTGAGGCAGAAGGGTTCATGAGTTCCAGGCAGCCTTGGCTACATGGAGAGAACTTACTCCCTGCAAAAACAAAAAAGAGACATCAAAGTTGTGAAAATGGAAAAAAAAATCAAGATTTCATTGCTATTTCATAGTTCACTATTGTTTTATTAGTGTTGTGGTTTTAGTTTTTCTGAAGCAGGTTCTCACTATGCAGTTCAGGCTGGTGTGAAACTAACAGCAATTCTCCTGCCTCAGCCTCCCAAGTACTGAGATTACAGCCCACCACTCCTGGCTATTTTTTGAGACAAGATTTTGCTGTGTAGTCGAGGCTGGCCTTAAACTCACTATGTAGCCCAGGCTGGTGCTAAACTTATTCTCCTGTTATAGGGTAGTGCCTTTAAAAATGGCGCACTAACCAAAAGGATTCCAGGTCCTTCTTGCCTCAAACAAGGGACTGGATGACAAAAACAAACAAACACAACTGAATGAAACAAGACAATAACTGCTAAATTTGTTTGAAAAGTAAGGGGTGAATGCGTACAGCCCACATATCTGCAGAGTGAACTTGGACTAAAGAGGATAAGGCTGGGGAGATAGCTCAGTGATGTAAGCCCTGCCTGGCAAGCACAGGACCTGGGTTGGATTCCCAGTACCACATGTTATGTCACGCCATGCCCCAGAACCCTGGGTGTACCATGCCAGCCACCGAAACTGGGCATGATGGCGCACGCTTGTAATCCCAGCACGGGGGAGGCCTGGACAGGAGGATCACTATGAGTCCAAGCTGCATAGTGAGACCCTGTACCAAACCAACACACAAATAATTTTTTTTTAAATTTTATTTATTTATTTATTTATTTGCTTGTTGTGTTTGTTTGTTTCTTTATTTATTCATTTTGTGGCTGGCTCAGCCTGCCCTGGTGGTGGCGCTGGCGCAGCATGTGGTGCCGGGGATCGAACTGCAGTCCCTGCAGTTGCCTGAGCCCTCCTAAGCAGGCGCTTTAGACCACTGAACCATCTCGCCGGCCCACAAACAAATAATTTAAAACTAAATAAACAGGCCGGGGAGATAGCTCTGTGGCACGAGTGCCTGTCTGGCAAGTGCAAGGTCATGAGTTCGAACCCCGTTCCCGCGGAAAAAAAAAAAATCAATAGAATATAAATTTAGGGCTGGGGAGATAGCTCAGTAGAATAAGCACTTGCCTGGCATGTGCAAGGTACTTAGTTCAATCCCTAGTACCACTAAATAAATAAATAAATAAATAAATAAATAAATAAATGTAAACAGAGAGTAAGAGGGTAAAAACAAAAATAAAAGTACACGAAAGATTTGAGAAATGCTCTGGGGCTCTCTCTGAAACTCCTGAGTGGCTTCCCCTGGTGGCTGGTCTTGTTCATACTGTCCACATC
>PVKN010017827.1:0-17144 GCA_004027915.1 Capromys pilorides
AGACCTCAGTGGCACTAGAAAGACAGGTGTGCAAGTGCTTCTGACACTGGGAGTCGACACTTGGCGGGTGCATCTCACTCCCAGGCAGGGCCTTTACGTGACGGCTGTTCAGGGCCCCCATGCCAACGCGCACAATGATATCTGGTGGGAGGACCTGCAGCACTGTGTGGCGATCTGATGGTACAAGGGGACCAGAATAAGGCCTGCCTCCTGAGTGTGCACTCCCCAGCCTGCGGGGACACACTGGGGTGGGTGGACCTGGGCAGAAGCCAGCTGTGGCAGAGGGATGCTTTCTCAGGCAACCTGTCCTGGGCCCTGGAGAAATCAAGCCCCTAACTGAAGTGAGGAACTCTGAGATCCCCTTCTGAGCTGGAACCAGGGGCTTGGGAGGAGGAGCTGGACCAGGCAGTTCGCAGGTAGAGGTGCCACACAGCTAGCACTGCCCGGGAGGGGCCCGGCGAGGGCCTGTGCCCTGCCGCAGTGGCCTCAGGGGAGCCCTGCGCCTGACCTTCCAGCAGCCCCTTCCCTCCCTGCCCATCAGCAGTCCCTTCCTTGGGGAGCAGCAGAGGGCCCTACCACAGCAGAAGACCTCCCAAAGGAGGAGGACAGTTGAGGTGTAGTTCTGTTCACCCTCATGCTGGCTACGAGCTCTGAGGGCTCCTTCACAAGCTCTAGAGTCTAGCCTCTGGTTCTCTTTGGTAACAGCTTTACTGAGACACATAGTAGTTCTTCCTTATCCTTGGTGTCCTGTGATCAAAGTCCAAACCATCCGTGAGAAAATTCCAGAATTAAATAACGCTTAAGACTAAAATTGCTGGGACTGAGGAGATAGCTAAGTAGAATAAGCACTTGCCTGGCAAGCGCCAGGGCCTGAGTTCAATCCCTGATTCTGGAAAAAAAGATTCAGTTGCCTTCTGCTCTGAGCTGTGTGATGAAGCCACCTGGGAGAAGCACTGGCCTCCGTCTAGCACGTCCATGCTGCGCGCACCAGCTGGCTGCCTGGCCACCCAATCATCCTGACTATTCTAGCACGGTCCTGCTCACGCACGGGGACCAGAATCCTCACTATTCCAGGCAAGCACTAAGGGGCTTAGAGTGTTCCCCCATGGATGATGTAACTTGAGAACATTTCTATCACCCTGAAAAAGGAACCCCGTACCTTTTCCCATACCAGCCCTGCTTTGAAGTCTAGTCCCCCACTTCCTGTCTCGTGGTCTGCCAGTTCTGGACATTTCAGGTGAATGAAGCCATGTAACGAGTGGTCTTGTGACTGGCTGAATTTGCTTGGTTCACAATTCTCTACTGACTTTTCACTGTATGTGTCCACTGAGGGGCTCCATGAGTAACCCAGCTGTGTGCATGTCATGGACCAGGGACACACCCAGGCCATAAGGTGACACAGTGTTCAACCTCCCGAGGGGCTGGCAGGCTGTTTCCACCGCAGCCTGTCTCTCCTCCTCCCTTTCTTACCACCGGCTTTCTTTAGGTGCCAATACCAGGCTGGCCCCAAAACTCTTTCCTACTCAGCGTGGACCTCTGGGAGTGACTTCTCTCTGGGAGGGACATCCATGGCAGGGGCAGTCCTAAGTCCCCAGCGCTGTGACTCTCACAGGTCAGCAGGTGGCAACTGTGTCCCAGAGCTGGGGCCTGTGGGTCATGGCTTTCGTGAAGATCTACTTGGTAAGGACAGAGGCCCTGGAAGAGTGGCGGGCGCAGCTGCCTGTGCCCCAGGCCTGCCCGCAGAGGTGCCCACGGCACAGAGCCTCTTCACTCGTGGCCGGCCTTGTGCCCGCACGCACCTTGCCCATGTGCAGCTGCTGCTGCTGGAAGTGCTGCTTGTGCTTCTCCAGGAACTGCTGGTGCTGCTGCTGGATCACCAGGTGCTGCAGGGCCTGTGCGCTCTGGGGCAGCGGTGCTGACTGCGTGCGCCCCAGCGGGCGGTGCTGCCGCAGCTTGTGCATGGATGGGGACACGCGGTCCGCGCCGACCAGGGGCTGTGTGTGCAAGGGCAGCGCACCCAGACCTGGAAGACACCAGACTGAAGATAACATGGAGGAAGAGGCAGTGGAGTATGAGGAGGGCAGAGGAGAAGGCTGCTACGGAACCGTGGAGACGTGTCCTCTACCTTCCTTGACACAGCAAACCGTCTGTCAACGGTTATAGCTCAACCTTGGGGGAGCAGAGGTGGCAACCTAAGGGTGATGGAGGGTCTGCCCCCTACCCTTGCCGGGCAGAGTGGGAGTCCCGCCTGGGAGACAGCTCCCTGAAGCCTGCACAGTGGCTCCCTGAGGTCACCCTGCTACTTCTGGCTCCATGTGCAGAGCACCTGAAGAAGGCTTCCCCAGCTTTGGCACACAGGCACCCTGCCAGCAAGAAGGAAGCCTGGCCTGTAGACACACAGACAAACCTGCCCAGGCAGAACCAGGCCGCCTATGGAACCCTGACCACCACCTGGTCCCATCAAAGGGACATCCGCTGGACCACCTGTTGGGCAGGCCCTGGGACTGGTAGGGAGGTGCCAGGCCGGAGGGGGTGAGTCCTCTCCAGGAGCTTGAGGGCAGAGAGGGATGGGCAGAAGTGAGAGTGCAGGTGCAATGCATGGACCGCAGGGCACGGGATGGTGGCTGTGGGGCGGGACAGAGCTGCTGATGCACCCAGGGGCCCAGGAAGGCTCACTCTTCCACCTTCCTGCTTTGGCAGCCTGACCAGCCGCTGGGTGGGAGGAGGAAACGAAGCCCAGGACAAGGGGCAATCCAGCTAAGGAGGCAGTGCTGCGGACAGGGGGCTGTGGCCACATGTGCACCTCCCCTCTCTGAGTCCTCGAGTGGCTGGTGCACCTGTGTTAGATGCTGGGAAGCTTGGGCCCCTGAGGAGAGGACAGATGCCAGCAGCTGGCTCTTCCCTGCAGGAGCGGAGCAGTGCCCTGTGGGACCAGAATCAAAGCCGTGTGGCAGGGAGGAGGAGAAGGGCCTGGGTGATGCTGAGGATAGGCGGCTGTGGGGAAGTGAATGTGAAAGGCTGAAGGGTAAGGACAGCCAAACAGAATCACCACCACGGGCCGGCAAGATGGCTCAGTGGTCTAAAGCACCCGCCTAGGAAAGTTTAGGCAACCGCAGGGACCACAGTTCGATCCCCAGCACCACATGCTGCGCCAGGCCTACCGCCAAGGCAGGCTGAGCAGGCTATAACACAGATAAATAAATAATGCTAAAACAAAATAAAATAAAAGAGAATCACCACCACTACCAGGAGGCTGGCACTGCCCCGGGGAACACGCACCAGCCTGCCAGCACCTACTGCGCAGCCGGGGGATGAGGCACACAGCCGCACACATCTCCCCAGGTCTCGGCGCGGCTGGACTCGAGAATCCAGAGCAGACAGGAAGCGTTAAGTTCTGGTCTACAGGTCAGACAGAGAGGCACCATTCTCTGGGGCAGCCTCAGAAGGTCTCCCTATCTGCATGGGCGCCTCAGGCTGGGGACACCACTTCTGCCTTGACCAGCCACTCAAAGGGCCAAGTACTCCAATGAGATGAAGAAGCCCATGGTGAGAATGCAGAACCAAATCCTGCAGAACCAACCAGACCCACAGGCCAAAGCCACACTGCAGGCCACAGCAAGCCTCTGCAGCAAGGCACCGGGAAACGGCGGCAAGGTGCAGCGGACGCTGGTCTAGCTGTCGATCCCTAGCAAAGCAACGTGGCTGAGAGCCGGCCACCTAGCCAGACGGCAGCTTGCCCTCGTGTCAGCACTAGGCACGCCCCACACTTCTGAAACGCACTACAGGCACTGGCCTAACTGACATCCTAGCTTCCCGAGTCGTACTTTTCTGAATAGAACCATCCCTGGAGGGTGCTCTTTGCAAAACGTTTGCTAGTAACAGGAACCAATTGTCTGTCTAGTTCAGTTATGAGCCTGGAGCACTCGCTTAGCTCCACCAACACCGAACCCCAATCATGTGTCCCAGCGAGCTCCTGAGAGGTCACACGGTGGTGGGGGTGGGGTCCACTTGCATTCTCCTGCCCAGCTTTGTAAGACTTGGTTCTTGCTCTAGTGGAAGAGGACAAGTCACATGACAGATCCGCACACAGTTGGGGACAGGCATCTTTCTTTGCCCAAAGCCATGGGTGCCTACCTGTGACAAGGGGTGTCTGCGTGGGCGTCTGCTCCAGCAGGACCATGTGCTGCAGAAGGGGGTTGTGCGCTGCCCCGCCATCCCGCTCCAGGGGCGAGGCGCCCAGGTAGGGGGCCAGGTGGGTACCGGGGAAGAGGGAGAGCCGCTGCTGCAGGGCTGGGAGGGCGAGTCTCTCGGCATCCTGCTGGGCTGAAGTGCCCTGGAAAGCACAGTCCAGATGCTCAGGCCGCTGCCATCCCAACCGCCACCCACGCCACGCCACACAGGCCCATGGGGCCACTTACTGCGGAAGGGCCTGTAGCAGGAAGTCCCAAGGTGATGTTAGGCAGGGACGGCGACGTGTAGAGAGGGAGTGGGGCGACAGAGGCTTCTCGAGTCACGAGCCTGTGCGCCAAACTGGCCTAGAGACAGAACACATGGTGGCTATCACATGGGGCCTGCGACGGCCAGGCAGGCCCATCACCTAGGAGGAGAGGGTGGGCCGCAGCCCTGGAGGCAGGCGGTGCCGGGCACAGGCGCCTTGCTGCAGGGACGCGCCCCACAGCCCACTAGGGTGCAGCAACAGGAGGCCCAGCAGCACGCAGGTGAGCCAGCACTGCAAAGCACAGCACCGGGTGCAAGCACATCTCACGCAGCTTGCAGCGTACGCCCCAAACAGAGCCCTTCCACTATCCGGTCTGTCCTAACTTTATTTTTGTCCAATTTCCATACTTAGCAGAAAGGCATCAAGAAAATCTTGGACAACGTTAAAAATAGTTCTTATAACTGAGAATGTCTTTTTCAAAGATGGTAACACCAAAGCAGAGACTGAACAGGAAATGACTGATGAAAAAAAAAATCTGCCTTGCAAAAGTAGGCAATGACGACAACAGTATTAGAATAAGGCTAATATACAGAGCTGGGAAATTAAGGAACAACTAACAACAAGAAAAATGGTCCATTAAAGACAAAAGAAGTGGCCAGCCAAATAGCTCAGTGGATTAAAGCGCCTGCAAGCAGGCACAGGGGCTGGGGTTGATCCCAGGGCTTGCAGTGCTAGGCCCCGCCCCAAGGCACAGAGCTGGCCACTGAGACTGGGTGTGGAGGCACGTGCCTGTAATCCCAGCTCTTTGGGAGGCTGTAAACAGGGAGATCACTGAGACCCTCAACACCTTGTAGACTCTTCCCCGCAAAAATAAAAAATAACAAAATAAAATAAAGACAAAAAAAATCATCCCAAGGGAAATAAACTCACAAGAAACATTACCAGTAGTCTGAACCACTTCAGACTCAGAGAATGATAATGCCACCTGGGCCTAGCAAAGCAGATGGGCAGCAGTGATGCTGTGTGTGAGTGCCCACAGGGTGAGCCGGTGCTCTGTGTCAGAGCCCAGAGCCAAGCAGAGTGCGCCCTGGAACTCCACCCTCAGCAACGCGCTCAAGGAGAGTCCCAAGGAAGGGGCCCTCATGACCTGCCCTCATGCAGGTGCACTTGCGCCCTGGACATGCAAGAGGTAGGAGGTGTCCCGAGGACAGTCACTTGGATACTTGTTTGCAAAGAACTGCTACTGAAAAACAAGGCACAGAATGAGAGGCTTTTTAACAAGAGTTCAGCCACTAACACAGGTCTGGAGGAGGAGCAAACAGTCCTCAAAAAGGAGGCCTGGGGGCAGGGAGGGCCTGGGCCTCAGGGCTGTGTAACATGCTCTTGTTTGCAGGACACACAGGCTTCAACCTAAAGGACAGTGTCTTAGTGAACACCCTGCTGGCTCCCTGGGCCATACAGGTAGAACAAGGAGCAAGAGCCCCTTCACCTGGGACAACACGAACGGTGTCCTCTGTCCCAGTACCTGTGCACCCACCTCTGGGTTTTTTCACATTTTACTGACAGATGTCATATGAGCTATTAGCCAACGTGTCCCTGTGAAGCTGACACTTAAGGAATGGATGCAGACTGAAGCAAATGCACAGATGATGAGACAGGGACACCTGCCTTGGGTGCTAGGGGTCTGGCAGGAAGAAACCTGAATAACAAAGCACCTTTCATAACAAACAGACAAAGGGATGTTCTCCTAGCTCTTAAGGTAGACTACGTAACTAAGGTGGGGAAACATTTTGAGTGGTTCAAAATTTCATGTCCTAGGATAAAAATTAATGAGCTGAACATTATTACAGGGTACTGTAACAAAGATGGCTTGGACACAGCCCTGACGAGAAAATGAGTTCTTCCTTCTTGTTTGTGAGTCACAGGGCTGTTGCCATCTTGCAGCGCATGTCCCAGTCCTGTCCCTTTGCAGTGCCTGAAAGAACCAATTCACCAGGGGCCCTGGACACCTACACACTGCCAGCCCCACTGGCTGTACGTGCAGAACAGGGGGCAGTGGCCCTGCGCCTGGGAGGATGGACAGTGTTCTATGTCCCGAGCACCTATTCAGCCAACTTTGGGTCTCTGAATATTTTACTGACACATACGGTATGAGCAATTAAGGGACTACTGAAGAAAGTGGTACTCCTAGACTAGGAGTTTCCTTTGCCCAAAGCTAAAAGGATACTTGCAAGTTCTGCTTTGGAGAAGCACGTGCGGCTGCCAAGGAGAGCGTGGCTTGACTGTGACACAGTTAGCAGGAACCAAGTAAGCAGCCCAATGCCTGTGCAGTCACGGTCTCCTTCACAGCAGCACTGTTTTTTTTTTGTGTGTGTGTCTGTGTTTTTTAATCTAGTATTTTTAGAAATAAAGTAGCCCACTGAGAGAGAATTGCTTGCTCCTGTTGGTTTGCCTGATGAGAAATGGGGGATGGCTGTGAGACCTACCATTCCAGCCAGAGCCCCTCGGGCAGCCCTGGGAGGAGTGGAGCCCCTCCGCTAGGACAGTCTCTCGCAGTCTCCCCATCTAACAAGCCCGCCTCAGCCTGGGACCATGAGCGTCTGAGGTGAAACATGGCAACCTCGCCTTGCCTGGCTCTGTGACGTCTCGCTTATGTTCTACTCATTACCAGCAGCTTAATTTATGTATCACAGGATTTGCAAACATTGACACATAACTAAAACCAGCGCCACGTAAACCCACCAAGAAGGTGCTCGTACAGTGCTGTGACATACCTCACTGCCCACAGTAAATGAGCACCTGTGGCCATGACCAATAGACAGGCCTAGAGTGCATGTGTCAGAGCAGAAAGGCATTTAGAGATTGCATTCTAAGGCCACTGACAGGCCACCCAGTGTGACCTGAGTCTGGCAGAGAGGAACTGTGAGAATTTTTAGTTTAAGTAGGAACTTAAATCAGAAGGTTAAGCCAGGTGTGATGGTGCACGCCTATAATCCCAGCTTAGGGAGGAGGCTGAGGAGGATCAGTGCGAGTTTGAGACCAGCCTGGGCTACAAAAGTGAGTTCAAGGCCAGCCTGAACTGCACAGCGAGACCCTGTCTCAAAAAGACAAAAAAAAAAAAAAAAGGTTAAAAATACAGACAATAAACAATAAAATAGAGGACAAAGTAACATGAATAAGAGAGAAACAAGCACCAGGTGACCGACAGGCAGCAGGGATGCTCAATCCTGCCAGTGGTTCTGGTTTCTGCAAGCTCTTTCCACTCCGAGGCTGGAAACTAGACGCAAAGCATGCTAAGCACTGTACCTAAGCACACAGACTCTGTGTACGCTGCACATAGACTCAGCTAAGATCCAGACCCACTCGAAGGGAGGATTTATTCCTCAGTATTTAAGAATAACTGTCCTTAGTAAGTTACACCCTTCTGCAAGTCAGAAGGAGCTCAGAAAGAACCTCCCACTCAGTACCCTCCCGCGTGCGGCAGATGGGGTTTCTGGTCCATCTGTTGGGAAGTCGCTGAGGGCCTCCCCACAGCCCACTCAAGCCTGCAGCTCCCCAGCCAGTGCCGGCCCAGCCCGCCAGCTGAGAGGTGTGGAACAGCTCTCGTCTGCCACCCTGGGCCAAGCCCTGCTCTTGCAGAATGAGAGATGGTGTGCAGTGAGTCCAGGGAGTGAAGCCTGTGTGAGACGTGCCCCACGGCCTGCCCTGATGCCCGACTCCCCCGCTCCATGTCCTCATCCTCCTGACCCTGCCCTAGTCTGCCTAGTGCACCCCAGACGTCTGCACCCTCAGGATCTGAAGAAGACAGAGCCGAGACACCAGTGCGGAGCCCTGGCTGGCAGGCTGAACTGGAGTGATCCTCCAGTCTCCCAGGTACCTAGTTTCTTAATGCAAGTGCCGCTGCCTGCCAGGACAGTCACATGTGTTCTGAGTGGGGCTGGCTTTTCCTGCAATACGCTGGGGAGAGGCTGGGAAGGGCTGTAGGCACCCTGATCTCCACGGCCAGAGACTAGGGAGGAGCAGGAAAAGGAAAACGAGGAAGGCCCTTGCAGGGTGACCCTGGGCCCACTGTTCTCACCAACACTAAGCGCCAGGTGCAGGCTGAGTGCAGCTGGCACCCCTCTACACCACTGACCTCGGCTGGGACGCTGGGCATGGTGGATGAGATGCCGTTCTCAGTGCTGACGCTGCCGGAGCTGCTGTTGGGCGAGCTGGGCCCGGAGCCTGGGGCGCTGCTGCACGCAGAGTCTGCAGTGGGAGACAGTGTTTGGGAGCCAGCTATGCATGATCAGATGAACCCATGGCGACCCCAACCGCAGAGGACATGGCCACAGTTCCAAGTGGGGCTACGATGCCAACTCCTGCTTTTCTGTCTGTGCTGATTGATCTCTCAGTGTCACAAGGCTCACCCCTCTAGATATCCCTCCCTCGTCAGCAGCCCAGGGAGGAAGGGCGTCAGTGTACCCGCACTGCTGGACGTCACCAGGTCCTGTCGCTGTCCAGGCTTTCTGTGGGTGCTCACTCCACAGCTTCCGCAGAAGCCACGGCACTCGTGGCTCTGCGTGTGTGCACTACCAGTTTCATAACTGTTGTGAGGCTTAAGATGACTTGAAACATGAGAAAACTCAGCCCTTAAACACTCATCAATATTCAAACAAGGAAAGAGCAGGGCTCACAAAGGTCAAAAGACTTTGTAAGTGAAAGGTCAAATTGAACATGCTCACTAAACTGCTAGTTCACAACAGAGCAACCTATCAGTAGCACTCAGGATGAATGAGGCCCTTGATTTCCTACACAGTACCAAGCATCCAGGAGCATAGCCAGAGAGCTCCATGGCTCACCAGTGTTCCTTGGAAACTCCTAGTGTGATCTGTGAGCCTCTGCTCATCTGCAGGCTGCACTGGGGTGGGCTCGGAGAGGAAACTGGCCTGGCCTGGCCCCTGCTCCCCACAGCACCCCTGCAGCTCCTCAGCACTGCGTGCAGCTCTGCACTCATGTTGACCTGGTTAGTGGCATCCCCACAACAGGGCCAGCTGCTTCCTGTCCAGAGAATGTTCACATGCCTTGGCGCCTGCGAGTTCAGGTGTCTGCCACTCCACCACATTCTCAATACCAAGAGCACTGGCCCAAGTCTGAGCGTACAGCAAGACCACTTCAGGGGACCTGTGGACGGGTGCCCTCAGCAGGAACCACAGAAGGCCACACCCGCAGAGCTCACCCTGAATAATAGCTCCAAATGGAGGGCAGAGGCAGGGAGAGCAAGCGGGCAGACCCTGCAGACCGAGCTATGGGAGCTGTGCTTTCCTGAGCTGAGGCACCGGGTGGCACTGTCACTTGCCCCAGTCACCTGGGCATAACATGCAGGCCCCTCTTCCACAGACATGCTGTCTACCCTGGAACACCCCGGGCTGAGTCAGTGACCCGAGGTGGCCACACTGTCTTCCTTCTCTGGAGCCTTCCTCCACGGCTTCTGGGGCAGACCCGCCTCAGCCACTGTAGGTGAGCCTGGGTCTGGTCCAGTCTGTGCTCTATCCAGATGCTGTGGAACCCTGAGCTCTCTCTGCTCTGAGCCCAGGCTAGGAGCTGCTCTCCAACTCCTCAGACCCTGCCCTTGGTGTCCAGATGGCAATGCCACTAAGGAAGTACCAGAATATGTTGGACATGCACCAAGTGGACAGAGACGCAAAGCCACGAATGCCGTGGCTTCTGCGGAAGCTGTGGAGTGAGCACACACAAAAGCCTAGGAAGCGACAGGACCTGGTGACGTCCAGGCAGTGCGGGTACACTGACGCCCTTCCTCCCTGGGCTCCTCAGCTGGCATGGGTGAGGTGAGCCCTTGGGGAGAAGTGGGGTGCAGCCCTACCTTGTCCCAGCTGTTCTCGTGGCCCTCCCTACATGCACGGTGGACAGGAGCTTCCTGGGTCAGGACCTCCCCGGCACTCCCAGGAGTGGTGCTGTTGAGCTGCTGGGGACCACACTTCCTGGGCCCCTGCCTATCCTGTCACCTGGGAATGCAGCACTGCCCAGAGCACTGCCCCGACCGCTGTAGCCGCCCATGTGGCTGTGCTGACCAGGGGGCACACAGCTCTCCGACTGTCTCAACCTCACTCATCCGTCAGGCCGCAGCTAGTGCCACCTGCTGAGCTCTGCAGTCTGGGTGCAGCTTCTGCCGCCCTTCCCTGCCCTGGGATCCAGCTGGGCCTTCCACCTTGTGCAGTTCTGCTTTGACTAGCTGTGCCACCCAGCACTCCTGGCTGTCTCCTATGTGATCCCCTGTGCTCACTCTTTCTGTGCCCATCCTGCTTGAGATGGCGGACAGCATTCAGGGGGGCCTGGATGACAGCACAGACCCCAGCCTGAGGAGATTCTGCCTCCCCCACGTCCTGCTGGGAGAAGCAGGGCTCACCTAGCCATGGTGCTCACACAGCAGGTGTGCAGCAAAGCGACAGGGCCCACATGCTCCCTCATTCACATGGAATCCTCCTGTTAATGACCCTTGGGAACCTCACACCATTAGACAGAGGCATCTCTGTACTAGAATGACCAGAGGAAGAAAGCTACATAAAATACACAGTGACATGTGTGCGTGTGTGGCTCTTTCACACAAACCCACAAACCCACAGAGGCAGGCCCAGGAGAAGGGCTCGCACTGGGAGAAGCCAGGCAAAGGCCAGCTGGCTCTCTTTGGGCTGCAGCCTGGGGTCCTCGGGTTTCTCCTGGGCTGTTGCATGTTCACTGGTGAAAGCTGTGGCACTCACAGACTTACACTTAGAGCCCAGCCTGTGAGCTACTGACACTTCAGGACCAGCAGAGGGCTGCTGTTAGGGTGGGGCTCCTGGGGGTCGTTCCTTTGAGGGGTGGTGCCCTCAGGAGCAGCAGGGTGAAATACTCTGCTTGGGTGGGCAACTGTGCAGTCAGGCACCCTTGAGAGGGGCTGTGATCCCAGAAGAGACCTGCGTGGTGACCTGCTCTGTGTCCACCACTAGGTGGGAGCAGCGGCAGCACACTCACTGAAGTGCAGCTGGCTGGCCACAGTGCCGGCAGGCTCGGGAGCCCTCCTGTGGCCCTGCACCCCTCAGCGGACATGCAGAGGAGACCATACACACTCTCGTGGGCAGGGCAGTTCAACACACAGCTTCAGGCCCATGGTGCCTCACTGAAGAGGCCTACAGTGGGCGGGCCCATTGGGATGTAGGTGTTCAGAGGCTGCTGCACCTGCTAGCCTGACATACCTGTGACATCCAGGGGGCGCTTTTTTAGAGCAGTAACCACGGGCCCATCCTTCCTGCGCAAAAGGGGGCTGCTCCGTCTCTCTGCCACTTTCTGCTTAAGGCGGGACCGCAATTTCAGGTTGGGCTCAGAAGCTGCACAAAAGGAGATAGGTTTACAGTCTTGCAGGTGTAGCCAGGCTCCTGGGTTAAGCACACGCACCCGTGACTACTCAGGGGAGAGAGGCAGCCTTGCAGGCGGCACTTGGCCTCCTGCACGCCTGCCCCGGAGTGCATGCTGCACACGTGTCCGAGGTTCCACTGAACATCTGGATGCTCAGGTCACAAATGATGCCATCATTGTGCTTCCCCTGCAGCTGAGAGCGAGGCTGTGGCCAGCTCCTGCACACAGCGGGAGCCAGGGCAGTGCGGCAGGCACTCAGCAGTGTCGCCCTGGCCAAGTCACCTCCGTTCTGGAAGCAGTGCTACTCTGGCACCGGAGGAAAACTGATGCGCAGACCCAGCAGCCCATGGACTATGGCCCTATTCTGGCTTTTAAGGCATGTGCTTCCTCCTCCCAGACACATCTCTGCATCCACAACAAACTGCCCTCTGTGGCTGCCGCCAGCCTCGGGAAAACCTGTACCTGAAGCCCCCAGAGGTCTCTGCTCCCTCTATGCCTGGGGCCACATGCATCAGAGCTATAGCAGCAGCAGCAGCAGCAGCAGCAGCACAGCTGCCTGCAGAAGGGCCGCGACCCTCAGTGGGCTGCGCAGTCCAGGACGTGTGCGCCTGCTGCCCTGAGCCCTGGCACTGTGCCGCAAGTGCATCTGCAGCAAGGCCCCACCTCTGTTCCCCACCTAGCTCCCCATGCTCTCTGGTCCTTCTGGAAGAAACTTCCCCACTTCCCGACACAACTTCTCTGGAATCAGTAGAGGTTCTAAAGCCCAAGACAGGAGCCCCTGCACCTTGGGGGGCATGGCCCAGGCTGGGGCAGAGGCAGACCTGAACCTCCTGCACTTGACAGGAGGTGTGAGCCCTCTGCAGCCTCCAGGGGCCTTGGGAGGTGCTGGGCACAGCAGGTCTCTCAAATTCATTTCCAGAAAAAGCAAGGCCGAGTTCTGGGTGGCACCGTCCTGGAGACCCCCGCCTGTTCTAGAAGGCACTCACCTAGGCAAGTGGTGGCACCGCATGATTTGTGTGGCAGCTGAGAAAGGGCTCAGAGACACAACTGCCTTCCTGGCTGTTGCTCTCAGTTCATGTTCTAAGCTAAGCACAACTTCACAGGTTCTGCTTCTAAATGTTTTTTTAAAACGGTTTAAAAATGAAAACAAAACAGGCTGCACTCCCACTTGGTCGCTGGGCTAGGAAACAGTGCCTCTCTCACCAACAGCTCAGTGGAAGCCCGATGGGCATCGTCAGCCCTTCAGTAGCTCAGGGACAAAGGCTGTGGACTGTGGGGGCAGTGGCCTAAGATCTGGGCTGGGGATACCCACTGACTGGAGCATGGGGGATGGTCTCCTCTTGGGTGGTGCCCTACCTGATGATATGTGGAGAGGTACGTATACCACTAGGGGACAGCACATGACAGAGGTGCTGAAACTGGTTGTGCTACTGGAGGCCAGCACCCTAGCCTCCTCCAGGCTGTGAAAGTCTAAGGGCCAGGCTAGTGTTTATTTCGAAGTCCTGTCTCTGACCAGGTCTTCACGCGAGTGGGACTGTATCCCTCCACCATCTTCCTACAGCCACTGCCAAGCTTTCCACACTCCCTCTGTAGGACTGGCCACTGTGCCCTGACTCGCCTCTTCCCCGCTACGCTCTGCCTGCAGGCTGACTGCAGCAGATGTGCAGGCTCTGAGACACTGCACTGATACCGTCAGGCCCAAGACAGTGAGGGTCCCTGAGAACCCTCAGGGTCCTAGACACAAGTCCCACCTCAGGGCTGGGGAGGGGCTGCATGGGAGGCAGGTGTGCAGGTCTAGGGAAAAGAGCCCTGGGGGGTGGGGGGAGTCCATGCTGGCACTGGCCAAAGCCAGGTGCAGCAGAGCACTAGGGGCAAGGTGGCCTTGTTGGGAGGAGTGGCAGGCACTGTGTTGCAGGCAGGGACCAGCTGCTGCTGGGTTTTGTTCTTTGGTCACCTGTCCCCATATTTTGCATCTCCAAGCCAAGCCCCAAAGAGCCACCTCCTTCAGAGAGAAGGTGACCCACAGTTTTTGCTATTCCTCTGTGTATTTTGTGACACTTCTGATTCTTGCAGGTGGCAGAAGTTTAGGACACAGCATCCTCACCCAGCAGCGAGGCAGGCACACAGGGCGTGTGGGCTCCATGGAGGACCAAGGAGCTATGCCAAAGCCTCCCGGTGGGCTGCAGGTCAGCAGAGTTAGGACAAAAGGGCACCAACTTTGCTCTATAACGCAGCGTCTGCTCCACGGTAGGCGGACAGGTGGACACGGATATTGCTTCTCAGAGATGAGCCAGTAAATCACAAACGAAGGCAGACAGAGCACCCTGATCTCAGGCCCAGAGATCGCCAGGCTAGCCTGGGTGGAACTGCAGGAAGCAATCCTGAGATACAGGCCTGGCGCCAGAGATGAGTGGTGCTGTTCTGCCTGAGTTAGTCACTGGTGCCACCAGTCCCTGCTCTGGAGTGCTCTTAAGTGGGCCCATTAGAAGGGACACACATCTGTCCAATTGCATGGATTCTCCCCAAGTACCCTGGTTTCACCAGCCCAAGGCCATAGCCTGCAGCCAGCAAGGGTGGAGAGTGCAGAAAGCAGGGACTGGGGCTGGGGGACTCAGCTGTGGGAGAGAAGAGTGCTTTGGCAGGATAAAAACGCAAGCAGGGAAAGAAGGGATAGAGGAAAGTGTGAGGATTTTCAAAGGGGAGGGATAGAATGAAAAGAGGGAAACAGGAAAGTCTAACATGAAGTTCATGAGAGCACGAGGAGAAAGCAGAAAAATCACAAGCAGAGCAACTGAAGACACACTCCCTCGGGAAGGAGAAGTGGGTGCCATGGGCTCACATGGCTCAGGAGACCAGCACCCAAAGACCCTCCTGGGGGGTACTGCCCAGGGCTCTGGGGACACAGTGGCCGTCTTGAGCACAGCTTAGGGTTCTCATCAGCCATCAATGACGCCTCCAAGAAGAGAACTTCAGTACGAGCCAAGGCTGATGAGTGTGCGCTGGACAAAGCAGACAGCGCACAGGGACTGCAAAGTCACGCACTTCCTGTAGGCTTCCAGGGAGTTGCCGTGGGCACAGAGAGGAAGGGGAGGAGGACAAGCACTGCAGACAGGCAGAGCAGGAGGAAGGTGAGCACAAGCCCTTGGCTGCAGGTAGACGGGGCTGGAGGACGTGCTGTCCAGGCAGGGCAGGAGCCAGCAGCCAGGCTGCCCAGGCTCCATGGAGCCACCGAGGGCGGCCATGACTGACCCTGCGGGAGCAGTCTCTTGAGGCTGCTGAATGATGGCCTGGACTGTCAACAGACACGCGGAAAACAAGCAACGGTGAAAGCAAGGCCAACTTTGGGAAAAGGTCTGCAAGAAGGGAGCCAGGGTGCAGTCGGCACTCCAGCCGTGACCACATCTGCTGCACAGGGCAGGGATCAGGGCAGGACGCTGCCCTCCACCCTGAGCTCAGTGCTGTGTCCTACAGCTCACATACATTCCGTGTGGAGAAATAAAAGGTGGCCCTACTGCCACAAATGGAAGACTGGAATGTAACCCTCATTGTGCAAGACAGACGTAAGGTTGGCAGTCGGATATAAAGAATGCCCACAGGATACCCAGGAAAGGAAACGCCTGTGAGGACGATGCCTGAGGTCCCTTGGCAGGCCACGCTTTCCCTGTGGCAACTGCTTCCACTCGGGGAGGGAACACAGTCACAGAGCTGCCTGGAGAACATGCTGTCACTCCTGTGGCTATCGTCAACCATGCCACTGCCAGTCAGTGCAGTGGGGCAGACGGGTGTTCCTGCTCCTGGGGGGACAGAGTTTGTTTGGGAGCCCCGCTCTCAGGCCTCTCCTACAGCACAATGGGCCAAGCTGCTTCACAGGTGCTCTGCAGATGACAGTAGGCACCCAGGGGCAGGCGAGGGGCAGGGGCGCCCTCCCAATCGCAAGTGAGCGTGGAGAAGCCAGGGCTGGATGCAGATGGTGGGGCGGGCCATGCAGGCCACAGCCATGGGGGCTGTGTGTGTGCAACAGGAAGCTCAAGCAAGGTGTGTGTTATTTTCACATAGGAAATAAGACCCTGGAGAGGGCACGGGTGTGTGCTGTCACCCTGGCAGCCTATGGAAGTACATGTAGAAATGCACGGCCTGCTGAAGAAATCTGCATCAGACGGCGCACATATTCAACACAGGTGGCAGCCATAAACTGAGACGTGAGGAAATGCCAGGCCAGTGCAGGCAGTCAGGTAGTTCTCCCAGGGCCAGCACCTGCCAGGTCATCATCAGGACATCGTCTCTGAACTGCTGCGGGGCACTGTGGCTCTACCTCACTTTCTGGAACCTTGAGAAACTGAGGGCTCTAAGGCAGTCCCGGGGTCACCCAGTGTGCGTCAGGAGCCGCACGAGGGCGATGCGGGTGCCACTCTGCACACTGCATGGAGGTGGTGCCAATCTCTCAGTTCCTTCTATGGTTGACACTGCTAATGAGCTAGTGATGCCGTTCTGAGGAGCAGTCATGTGACGCCACTGCACGCACGGTCCTCTGAAGCATGCCCCGTGTGTGTGAGAGGACAGTTCTTACAAGCTGGGCTCTGGGCGATGCTGCAGCCCAAAGCCACAGCACAGCCTGGGCTGGGCCATACCCCCCAGCCCTGAGAGGCAGCACCACTTGCAGCCTGGGGCGTCTGGCACCAGAAGCTGCAGGGGCCTTGGTACCAGCAGTGGGTGATGGCTTTGGGGAGCGCTCCTGCCATGACACTGCTCTGGGGCTCTGGCTCCTGAGCACCAACACCAGCTTCTGTTTCTCTGAACAGGAGGCTGCCATCCCCAGCAGTGCTGCTGCGGTGTGGGAGGGAGGCTGCCCTGCTGTTCCTACTGTGAACTGCACGGAGCTCTGGGGGCTGTGTGGGCAGGGGTGTAGGTGGCAGCATGGCCTTTCCTGGTGACCAAGAAGGCTGCGTCCCTCGGCAAAAGCTAACTGCTCTGAGTGACAACAAGCTCTCGCCAGCAAGCCCTCTGCATCCATGGTTCTTGAGATAGCATTCCACAGGACGGCAGGCCTCTCTTGCACACTGCTCCCCAGGAGCCAGGCGGGTGCCACATCCAGTGTGCTCCGCAGCCTCCCCATATGGCTTCCCGCTCTAGTAAGAGGCTGCAGCGGGATGAGTGCCTCAGCCATCTCTGCTCTAACTCTGGAAGGAGTGGTGCTCTCTGCCTTCTCCCCGAGTGCCCAACTGCCCTGGCTCCTAGGCTGCACTTGCTGCATGGAAATGTGGGTTCTGCCCCCCTCAGCTGATGCCATCAGGTCTCCGTCTCTCCAGGTACAGCC